>DWME01009444.1:0-10919 GCA_018244795.1 Parelbella ahira ahira | reverse complement strand
CATGCAGGGTTAAGGGGTTTCATAAGAGGCGACTAAACCCGCCGTTACCAGACCGTTTTATGGCGCGGCTTGACTAGAAATTATTAAACGTCCTGGCCGCCTATGTACTGCAGCGTAGGCGATGAGAGAAATTGTGCTCTGCGAAGCCCAATTAGCATTCACAGGAATTATAAGCAAAAATACCCAAAGGAAACCAACAACTAGAATGAAATTCCATCAACTAGATTATCACTGATATTTCACAATCCTCTGGTTTTAAATCTCATAGCAATTTGAACTTTCCGTACATCTGGATTAATGGTGTCAAACAAATCACATATTATTCCCATATTATTGAAAATGGTTGACGATTACCTACTGGCACAATGATTTCTTTAAGACGACATGCAGATTAAAAAAAGCATATACGTTTTAAACTGCTCTGTTAAACAGATTAAAAAATAATTATGGCCGTTTAACATCGCGCGCTTTTTAAACAGCACTATAATATTCATTAAAAAATTTAACAGCGCTATAACAACAGTAGTAATCGTCTAAAATCATTAATAGTGTTTGGCAGAACTTGCTTCGTGCACTATAGCATGCATGGCCGAAGTAGACTTGATTGATGATTAAAGCTTCCACGAGCGACTTGAAACTCCGCCTCAAATTGCTCCATTGCTTCGGGGAGTTCTAAAGAAATTCGCTGCAAGCATTAATTTAGAGGTGTTTTAGAGTCAATTGCTTCAATGTTAAATTATACAGTTTTACTTTAATTTCACTGCTGCATTTTCTCTTCAGGATGATAGAGCGGAATTTAACGCTTCTTTTCAAGTATAAATGTTAGATCTATTATAATTAAATTGATATTAATACGAAACTTATTATATATAAGGTGGTAAAACAGTTATCTTAACCAATATTTTTCTCCTATGAATGGATATACCAAATCCTGTATAACTGTCTACCATTTTCTTTAAATCTATAACCATTACGATTTTTATCATTTTATTACATCAGATTTCTTAAGGGGTAAGCAGAGAGCACCCAAGTACTGAAAGTTTCTGTTTTAACAGACCTCATATTGGTTACATTCATAACTCTTCAACACAAATCTTGACAGAAATAGTTATTGATTGCTCTTTCAATCTCTCGAATCTTCTTCTCGATTATTTATTCTCTTTACCCTGTAATTGTTGAACATGTAGCTCATTCCGGAATTGTAAGACTTAAAATCCTTTGACTATTAAATGTCTCGTGAGTGTTTGTACACAAAATTATATGTATGTCGGCTTAACTCTCGTATTTTGTTAGAGTAGCCAAAATTACCTAAATACACATAACCCCATCAACATTTAAAACTGTAGAAATTTTATAAAGATTTTGTAATAAGAAATTTTGTATTCCAAAACTAAATTGTTCCTTTAAGTAAAAGAGGTCCCTCGTTAAACACTATAGAATTTCAACGGGAAATAAACCCGAGTATGAAATAATTTAAATTTATTCACAACTGGATGTATATCAGGAGAGTTTAAGACTGTCGGTGAATGAGTTTGGAATATTCATTAAAATAAACATTTACTTGTGAAGCTTGGAAAAATATCAATGAAGTTTCACGAGGATTTACGTGTTTTAAAAAAAATAGTATTGGATCCATTGATAATATAACAAACAGTATTAAATATTTATTAGTAGGTGCCGAGGTAAATAGGTCGTGTTCTGACTGATAGGGGAGTTAGAAGTCTCCGAAAGCGGCGTGCATGTATAAAGAGATTGATGAATGTCGAAGTAACACGGCAGATAAGTAAGGATAGGGATATTTGGCACGCCGTGCCCTCTGCCTACCCCGTCAGGGACCTGGCGTAACGATATGTATGTATTTGTTAGGAATAAATAAATTTTTATACATTATATTACATTCCTCTTCCTAACCCTACGGGAAAAATACACGCGTGATCTATAACAATGCTTAAAAAATATTCAAGTATTCCAAGTACGTGGCTGGAAGAACGCACAACCGATCGCAACATTTTAAATAAAAAAAACGTAACAACACGCCTGTAATCCCCTAAAGGGTAGGCAGAGGAGTATAGTACACTCCCACAATTCACCAGTTACGTACGTTTAAATAAACTTGATGCGTTTATTTCAATATACTCGCAAGAGGTTAAAGACCTTTCAATCTGATCAAGTCTAGACTACAGGAATAGCATAAAATTCGTTTTAGATTAGAGAACATAAATGTTAAGTTAACTGCAACTGATTCCCAACCACTCCTGAAATCTTCTCTCGTCCGTGTAATTGATATAAATTTATAATTTTCCATTTATTTTCAAAATATTCTGTTGTCGTTTAAAAATGATAAAATCGTAAACATTCTCTCATTCATAATTCCTGCTGTATAATCCTGCCAATTAAACGTTGAAGCGCACTTGGCTTGAGTAATTTTTAACATTGACAACATTATATGAAAAGATTGAAAAACCGTATCCTTTAAAAAGACTTCATAAAAATTCCACGAGAGAGCTTATTTCATATTTTAATACGAGACTCGTAAAACATTTTCGTTATGAATTACAAATGCATTCTATTGAATGCTCACCCATTTATTACAAGTATGAAATGCGTGGAGTATAAATAAATAAAATTGCGAGTGTTTTTTCAAAGACCCTTTTAAGACCAATATGGAGTCATTAAGTCTTATATTTATAAGACTATTTTTCAGTTAATATATATATGAAATAATACATAGATATATAATTATTATAAAGCTGAAAGAGGTTGTGTGTGTGACGATCTCTGAAACTACGAGTCAGATTTGAATAATTCTTTTTGTGTGTTGCAGTCAGCTTAATGTGAAATGCTATAGACTATCTAGATAGATGCTACAACCGTTAGTTAACTTATAAACGTACATAGGTACGATCATAACAAATAATAATTTTCAGAACAGATCAGAATAATACCAAGACTTTATCACGGTTTATGTGACATCATTACATCTACCATTTTAAATAGGTCCTCTGCGATATATTGGTCTCTCTCTAACTGATTCTATTCCTTGTTTCTATGGCTTTCGTATCCAACTGTATAATATCTTTCGTATTTAAATGTCCGATAGTATGTAAGGAGAGTGATGAATGTGGAAACGCGTCCAGCCGGTAATGATTTGGCACTCAGTATAATTTGCCTATCCCGTAAAGGGCCTGGCACGGTGATGTAATAATAATAATAATACCGCCTTAGCGATATACGGGCATAAGTCTCAGTTTGCAATTGTTTGTTGAACGTTGCTGTTGTTGGACAAAACGTCGTAGCCGAACGAACCATTGGATATATTTAGTCTATCTTTGTAAGCTGTATATCAGGTTTTACGACTGTTTCCGCCACAATTTCTTAATAATGATCACGGCAGAGCCCCAATAGCAGAGTTTTAATTGTCTTTACCATACAATTCTCACGAGAAGACCCTTTAAAACACCATACTTAACATATATGTATCATCCTGTTCTTGATAACACCGCGTTTTTTCCACTCTGAAAATGGAGACTCTGAAAATCAGACAGACATTTTAAATACTAACACTATGGAAGCTAAAGCTGGTAAGCCTGAAGATATAATAGGCCGTGTTATACTTAATTCTACGCGTATCCGATAGAGGAAAAGTTCTGAAACATTAACGTGTTCAAACTTCGCAATTGAGGTACACCACGTTGCCTTAAACGCGCGAATGAATTATATAATCGATGTGTGTTTATGGAGCCCTTAATAAGGGTCGCCTTGCGGCTGCGCGCGGCTTAATCAAGACGAGTGTAAAGTTTCCTTTTCACGAGGATGAGCATTTATGTTCGTGCGGCGGCCGCAAGTTCGGTGATTCCGTGCTTTTACTCTCAGATTTAAGTTTATGGCGTCAAATTCACCCTAATCCCGCATTATGGGGGGATTAAAAATGCCTTCAGCTTACAACTGGCTCGGAAGTAAACCTTACAACCAGGTTCACTTATTAAAGGCGGTCCAAGATTTTACAGAAATAAGCAAATTAAAAATTTGTAAAACAGGCAAGAGTTTATATGAAGAGAGCAATGAATGTGAATGTATATAGAAGTACGTAATATCTGTAAGGATTGAACTGTTTGGCATTCGATACGCTCTATTACCGAGCAAAGACGGTGTACTGATAACATCACTTAACATTAACGTAATAACACGCCTGTAATCCACGATGAGGTAGGCAGAGGAGTGCAGTACACTCTCACGTTTCATCAGTTACGTTTCACGTCCCATAGAATAGATGGTGAGCCTTTTGCCGTACACCCGGCACTGAATCGAGCCACCACTAGTTATTACTACTAGAAAATCTAACTTTAACACAGTGAATAATGATAAATAGGTATAACAGATGAGAGTCTTAGAGAAACTGTGTATAAAGAAACTCTGTCTCAGCAAGGACGTCAGTGCTCTCTAATGTACATGTGCTTTAAAACCAAAAGCCTTATTGTGTAAAAGTATTGTCACGAGAATCTTGTTCGCGCTATTTCGTTTTAGGGGATGTTCACATATGACTCTGTTAAAATTCCATTTTAACTTTGATATCCGAGACTGTGCATGTACCAAAGTAATAAGAAACGGCGAATAATGTACGCAATGCATTTCGTTTTCATTGTAATTTAGATATAATAATGGAAAAAAATAATGGTTATATATTATTTTAGTCAGTCATAAATCTTAGTCATACAAGCTTACCTACTTACAAAGACCAAAATGTAAACACGTTTAAAAGGCTGGAATCATAGGGCAAAATCCTCTCGAAAACATGTTGGTGCATTAAAAATATTGTATCATATTTTGAAACGTTCTATCATTTTTGGGACATTTTATACACACTGTTTGTTGTAAGTTATTATCCACAGATTACACCATCCACTGTCGGCAAGCAATTATTCTCTCCTAACGTGTGGATGACTTAGGTTGCTGTTATGGTGAAAGGATCAATCAAACCACTTTGAATTGACAATGGATGGTGGATGGCTGTCATTTAATGTAGGTAAATTGATCTTGCAAGAGCATCGCTTCAGTCATCTCTTCTAATCTCCGCGGTTACTGCAGTGCAAGGACAATGGTGAAGTACCTGAAAAAGTACTTCAGAACCTGTTACCATATGCACATGGCTTTAGCAGATCGAGCTAAGCCGCGTCCCGAGATTACACCGCCATTCATCATTGTGACGGGTGCTGTGAGGATTAGTTCGAATGGAAATCATTCGTCAAACACGCTGGGGACGTGATATCACCACATTTTACTGTTGTAACTCACACTTCTTCTTGCTGTTCGATTCGAATGATTCAAGCGCATATGATGACGAATGATGTATAATCATACAGCTTGTAATGTGTAATACGAGTATGTAATAATAGCGCTTGTTTGTACAAAGTTTAATGGTTCAAACGAAAACGTGGAAGTTAATATGTTTGTTTGTCCTTACACCTTACAAGTTGATTGACTCACACATATGTAAATATGTGTATTTGAGGCGCAAGTAACATCGTGCAGGCAAGGAATTTGTCAATTATATTGTTAAGAGATATTTTTTAATATACTTAAAAAAAACGTTTCTGCAATCAAATGCGAAAATAACGCTAACGTGTACATGTCACAGTTTATTATTGTTATTATATCATTACGCCGGGTAATTTTAGTAGTAAGCAGAGTGTCAAATATATCTAACCTTGCAGACATATGCTAATTTCACATTTCTGACTACCTTCATACATATTATACATATTATACACCTTCATATACATTATTAGTATTTTTGAAAGTTTAATTATGACAATATTTTATGCGTTGAACAACTTTAAGAAGTAAAGTCGCTTCACACAAATCGTATTCAGACGTTATAATTTCTTATTACTTAAACCAGTTGATAACATCTCTCGTACCCTGTTCACTTGCTTTTCGTAATTTGGGAGCGAAATTTATTTTACGTATATTATATATACTATGTATACTACATAGGAAATTTGACGGCACTGTTTTGATTTCATAAAGGCTTACGTAGGAACTTCGTTCAAAGTTTGATTAATTTGTGCTTGATAAAATCGGCTCGATCAATTTTAATACGATCCACAGCTTTGTCGTCCTCGCCCTTATTATGGGGAGGTCAAGGGAGTATTGATAATATTATCATTTCCTCTTTTGAGATTACAGATATGATCCTATTTCAGGACGACGCTATACAAATAGTCCGCTTATCGATGTTTACAATACGCTCGTAATAATTAATGTGATATTGAATACAAATGACTAAAGGTTTCTAATAGTTTTGCAAGCAGTCTCCCATATTGGGAGTTCTGGATTCAAATCCTAGTGCGAATCTTTCCGTAGCATAATATCTAATGATATATATTTTCGTATTACTATTATATAATTTCGTAATAACATTATATAGTTATGTTTGAAAGAATATTTTATTTACAGTTCGGTAAAATGACGGTAAAATTATTTGTCAATTAAATTCCATCGAAATCAACGTTGCGCAGTGTGCGAAAACCGCATATTTTACGCTTCTTTGATATGCTTCGTACGATGTAAATGAAATTGAATTGACAAAATCGATTCTGTTAGATCATTTCGGTATTACATCATAATCATATGAACGAATATAAAATGTGTTTTTGTATTGGTTTACGCGTCGATTATTACGCGTTAAATGTTTCATCTCCGTCCCATTTTCTTTTTACACATTATCTTCATGAATGAACCATGTTTACAGATATGCGAAAAATACACGCCTGTTAAAATCAGATTTAAACTTAATGAAACTGTTATTTGACAAATATTTCACAGGCGAAAAATTTATTAACCGTAAATATTTTTGAATCACAGGCATGATGTTAAGTTATTTAAAACAACTGAATAATCCAATTTAAAAAATTGCACCATTTTATCGTCCATTTATAGTATGCTAACTACAAATTTCTGTAGCGATCGACAATACTTATTCTTGTATATATTTAAATCGGAGTCAACCACTAAGATTTAGGTACAGTACAAAAGCGAACAGACAGAACAAAGCCTGCCCACAGCCCGAAGGCCGTCACTGGGAGAAATACAACTCCTACAAAAGGGAACTGGCAGACAAATTCTCGCAGTGGGGAATAGCGCCATCTGGCATTTAACTGAAATAACAAAAATAAAATGGCGTTTGACTATTGTATTGAAAAGCTTTAAATAATAATATTATCATTAATTTAGATTTGTTTATGTTTCATAGTTACTTTTTGTAGTATAATAGTAGATACCTAATTACAGAGTTGTAAGGTATTTTTATACTGTTAATAATACTGTTAATAATGAAAAAAATAATTAAATAAATGTGCTTGTAGAAAAAAAATTCAGAATAACGCAAGGATGACACATTATTTTCGATGTTCACATTACAAAAGTTATTGCAATCTCAAGGCCTTTTGTGAGCAAAAATTTTGTTTGTGTCTGTCTAATAAATTTAGGTATATTGATAAAAAAAGGGTAGTTACGAATAAATTGGAAAAATCATTGGAATGACCGAAACAAATACTTAGCATTTCATTATATTGATTTGTTTTATTTATAGAAATACTTTGACAATACTTATTTTTACATTCCCTAACGTCAGTGCGTAGTGTTACATTGTTTGAGTAATAAAATAAAAGCGTACACATAAACCCCTAAATGCATTGCCACGTTACAAAGGTTCATTGAGGGGAGTCTGTGTCTATAAATCCTGAGGCTGCTTGGTTTAAGGATCAAAGGATTGATCCTGTTGTATACCTCCCTTTTATTTCTTGTGTGTACATACAATCAAAAACGCCAGTAAGTGATCTAAGTTTTTTTGGTTATTGGAAAAACATGGTTATTCCCATATTTAAGCAGAAATATATTCTATCATAATGTGTAAATAAATGACTAAACAAACTCCTTTACCCTGTTTATGTGAAACATAGATCTCCTTTTAGATTGAGAAAGATTAAAATCATAGTCTACGGAATAATTAGAAAAAAAAAGCCTACCATTTTATTTATAATAATGATTTTAATATTATTCATATAATTGTATCATTTTCTTATTTCATATTCCTTTTAGGCAAACTTAAAAAAATCGCAAGATGATAAATATTATTTTCGTAATATTGAAATCACAAGCTAAGAAATGTTATTCCCGTAGTATTCATATTGTGTTAAGTACTAGAATTCACCTTTGAGTTTGTATGATTTCCATATATCGAGGTATATGTATGGATAAAACCCTATACCTATGTGTTTAGGTAAAATATTTATTTAAATCAAAGAATTTATTCATGTAAGTGTTATATGTAGATACCTATATTCATAAATAGGTTCCTATTTTAGCTTATTTCCTTTGTAATTCAACGATAAAACATTTTTTGTTAAGAAACAAGTACGTATGTCTGTGAACGAGTGATGAAAACAATATTTAGACAAAGTCGTTGACGACGACCCGTTGCGAACTCAACCACAGCCCTGCGGCTCTAAATGCTACTTGTACGCATTTGTTCCTGTGGGATACCGATCTGAATGTATGTTACGATTACAGGAAACCACGTACAATCCTCCTACAATCGTGTCATGTTATTATGGATATTAAATATATTCTTAGCCTTTAAAAAACAAGACCGAAATGATGTACAGTGTTGATCAACATCATTATTGTCATGCTCAGAGATCAGTCTGCTGCTGGTCGTAGGACTGAAGACAAGGATTTTTGTTCTTTCGTCATCATCATCGTCATCATCATCAAATATTTTATAACTAAGTTTTTATACTTTGTTCCCCTCTCCGAACGGGAAGGATTAAAACCATAGCATTAAAATCAAAACGGGCAACTCGCAAATGAAAAGACTAACCTGTATATGAATTGAGACATACATTTGTCGCGGAGCAAAAATCTAATTTAACAAATACACAAGGGTGTGGCGTAGTTAGTGAAAGTTGAAATAACTGGGTGTTTTTGCAACTCATTACCATGTCGAGGCTCGCTGGGGAAAGGCCCTAAAGTTGGGTAAACATCCTCCCAGTAGATGGTCAACAAACAAACTTGTGTTCAATTGTTTTTTTATTAGGTTAATTAATTTATCGGCCCATTAAACAAACAGAGTAGTGTTAGTTTTGTACCGTGTGGGAGGCTTTTATGGTTGTTAAAATTCTTCGATGTGGTGAGGTTCTTCGGACTTTCCGTGCGTGTTTGAAACGTTGAACGCGTGGATACCTATAGGCTTTCCAAATTGGTATCACAAATTGGTAAGACGTATGATGACTTATTATATTATTTATATCTATGTTTTACTCGATGTAAACTTTTGTTTTCACATTTTAGTATATTATTACGAAGCGTTTAATTTTTAATATAAATATTATTGCTTAAAAATGGAATGAACCATGGAATAGGAGGTGAAACTATTGCCATACGCCAGCCACAAATCCAGACTCCGAGCTACTACTAAGAATATCAAGTTAGGAAAACCCAATAAAACTTTGACCCGGCCATCGAACTCAGGACCTCTCGATCAGCAGTTACACTTGCAATCAACAAGACAAACAAGCAGTATATAATAAAACACTTAAAATAAAAAAAGAAACAAAAAACTTTACGTAGATATCACCTTAATTTAGTAATGTCTTAAACTGTTTAAATTAATTTGAAAGTCCGCCCGCAGTAGTTAATGTTACTTAAGCAAGATACTTTAGCGCAAAGTGCAGTAATCGACTGTGACCACAGGTTGATTTGCATCGCAAACGCTCCACTACAAGGCAGCATTAAATTCAACTGAGTTAATCAGTAGCGGAAACAATTTCCTGCGCAATTACCGTGAAATATTCTATTCTGTTTAATCGTCATGGTAATGGACCTCAGTGTTAATATAACAGATGAGAAAATTATGCGTGTTAATGAAGAAAGCGATGATAGTATAACAAGCATGTCAACTTTGTAAAAGTAGGGATTTTTACGTTTCAGTGCCCTCTGCCTATCCTTAAAGGATCTGGTGTAAAGATAAAATAATAATTAATGTATTAGGGATAATAATTAGGAATAAAATGATTTATCTTTTTCTTGGAGTTTTAAAGTTTCGATGGCTGTTTGTGTAAGGATTGGATAATTATTTGATTTATTTATTTATGAAAAAAGAAGATATATTTATATAAATATGTATATTAATGAAGTATTATGAAGTATTTAGTCTATGTTTCCACCTTCACCAGGACGTAAGAACTCCGCGAGTTACTTAGAGGGCAGCACAGAAAATTCGACACTCCGAGAACAAAGTGACAAAAACGAAAAAATACAATTTCTCACTAGTATACTAAACGGTTGCATTTTGTGCGACAATTAAAACAATCTAATTTCATGTTTATTTAATAAAACAATGTCAAAATCACAATTCATTTCACATTTGCGAACGTAAAACATTTATTTGCAATTTCCTTACTTTACAATATTATTGTTTTTTTATTTTATTATAGTACCACTAGATATAACCGGGGAAAAAAAAACATAGCGTCAAAACATACGCGCCCAACGTTGTTTCATAATGTATTAGCATAAATATTTGTGGTTTATCCAACGCTGTGGATATTAGAAACAGTCTCAGCGCTGCAGCGAAACTTCGCATCTACGCGATACGTGAAGTTATCCTTCGACAAACTTCATCGACGCAAACACGTCATCAACTCGCATTCATGTCATACGACGTATCGAACTAAGCGTAACTTTAAATCAGTCCGCAAAGTTTAGGTAGAAATTATATTTTACATTTATGTACTTAGGGCGAAACTATGTTTTAGTCTCACGCCCTGGAAGTTCTGGATTCCAATTCTGCCATGTGTCTCTACTATTTTTTTTAAGATAATTATCGCTAACAGTCAAGGGAAACCTTGTGAGAACAC
>DWME01009443.1:0-10920 GCA_018244795.1 Parelbella ahira ahira | reverse complement strand
TGTATGGCAATAGGCTCACCGCCTATTCCATGAGACGTAAACGTAACTGGTGAAACGTGGCAGTGTACTACACTCTTCTGCCTACCCCTTCGGGGATTACAGGCGTGATGTCACGTTTTTTTTATTTTATCGTGTTTGTAATCGTGTTTTTAAACGAACTTTGATCTGGTAATCTAATTTTTTGGCTTATTAAATTAAGCCAAGTTTTATTTTATTAGTATTCATCTGGAGTTATTTTGGTGATGAAAAAATTAAGCTTATCGAGTTCTTATCAACAGTTTCTCATTAGGAATAATAATCAAAAACGTTTACTTCCTTACATAAGTGGTCTATGGGTGCTTATTACAAAGTCCGGTTTTGAATTCTTATAGACTAGACGCGAAGAGGTCTGCAGCCACTGCCATTGTCCATCCTTTGTCTGGAAGCGGTACGCGATCATACCTGATGCACCAGTTTTAAGCACTGCAAAAATTATGGTAAAATGGTAAAAGTTTAACTCATGCGTGTTTTTTCAAAATAGCCCGACTAGTTTCTGACTCATAAGATGTTTTCTTGATACACTTCTGAATAACCATTCAGGAATCATTAAAAAGTAAAATGGTAAAAATCGCAAAATGGTAAAAAATAAGCATGGGTTGCCTCATTTTTTATATGATATGAATGAGTCAGCAGTCATATATAATCGCTGCTATCCATGGTCATTTGTAACCAATCTCGATTATGTCTATAAAGGCTCATTTGTATGAATTACTTTGAATGTGTATATTATTCTAATGTCAAACGGGTTATCATTAAAGTTCTAATATTTTTGCGAAGGAAATCACTATTCGAACACAAATAGGTTGAATTCGAACACAAGTAGACGTGAAATTATATTATTTATCAATATCCGTACACATATGTGTTTGTTGTGAACTTTGAGTCTTTATATGCAACCATACATATCCTTGACGGTCGAAGTATACCGAGTACTGCTTTTCTATAAATTGTATACTGTACTAGAATACTTACGCTCTTGGTGAGCACTGGCCACGTACGCCAAATCGTCGTAATGTACTAAGTCGTAACCGCCCATGTTTGCTAACTCAGCGTCAGTGTAGCCTAGTAGCATTTTCCCCCTGAAAAGACAAGAATATTAAATTTTTTATTAAATCATGATTTGTGTTAATTTTTTTTTCTGATTCCATACACCAAATTTGTTTTTCCTGGTCCTGGTCTGATGGAAAAAATCTCAATTAGAGACAAGAAATATGTAGAAAATATTGTAGGCATGTTAGTTTCACGTATGCGTTTTTTCCTGATATCTCGGTTTAAGCGTACCGATGTAGAGTTTGATGATTTACATAATTGCGAACGCCAAAACATCAATTAATCTATTTTATACTTGGGCTATAACCTTCGTTAGTTAATTAGAATAATCATACATGTATCTGTTTGATTAGGCATCGAACATGGTTATAATTAACTAATTGTGCAACACATTTTCGTAATTACAATTGTTTGACGCAGCAATATTTGCGGGAAACTGAACTCCGTTTAACCTAATTTTAGAGTAACTGTTTTCCATTCTAAATAATAGTTCAATCTTAGCTGATCTAAGTGCGTATTGCGTTTAGATAAAAAAAAACTATGAGCATTCTTTAATAGTCTCCTCACATATAATGTTTTCCTTTGATAGGTTTGTTACCACCTTCTCAAGAATTCAGTTAATTACACTCGTTAGCAGTTAAGCGGCCTCTCGTTACACTACAAACTAACAAATCAATTGGTTCTACACCGCTGCGGTTAACAATTACACATTTCGTATGGGTTGTTGGATTTTTCGGGTCTTCACGGTTCCGTTGTAGTTCCGCGTTGTTCCCTTGTATTGACTCTTTCAAAATGGCGTTAGTGAAAAAATTTGAGGCTAAGTTTCTCACTAATTTATAATTATCTTTTATTAATCTGTATCCTGCATTCCATCAGGTGACATTGCAGCCAAACGCGAGTCTATTGCTACATAAACAATGAAAATGTGTCATGAGGTTATTTTTTATATTGTTTGTATTTCATGTATTCACTCGAACCTTTTCATCATTTAACTGTTACAACATGGGTACCTTCTTAGAATAAGAGATATAAGTCCGTATTCTGTCACGCGGGTGAAGTGCAGGCTGGCAGACTTCACAAGTCTTAGGGATTTTTTGAACTCTAAGGTGTGCAGATTTCCTCACGATGTTTTTCTTTACTGTTATATCTATTGATATTTAATCTCAAAACGCACATTTTGAATAAAGAACTGCGAACCATGGATTTGAACCCAGGACCTCCGGAGTGAAAGGCTGAATTCTAAGCCTATTCTACCACTGCTTTTTACGTTTTAGTACGTTGTATACAAGTGCTATAAAATTGTATTGTATTGTAACTTGGTGAGTGATATAGATAACAGAATAGATAATCCTGTTTAACCACATATGCCATAGACTCTTTATTACCAGAGGATATACGGATCCAATAATAGGACTGTTGATAATGATGATAACGACTACATTAATGTAATTTTTAAAGATTGATACAATGCATAAGAATCAATTTGTGAGATAGAGATTAATTTTGTTGACGATGAAATACGTTAATTGTGGAACGATGATAATAATGATCAATGAACAACTAACCTTTGGTCCATCGAGACTAGAGACAAATCAAGTTTGTGCTTGCTTTTGAACATCACTTCTTTTTGCGGTATCTCCAGTAGACTGGGCGGGCCGAAAGGCGCACATATTGCGAATAGCGCCAAGGGTGGCTCTTCGGTTTTCTTATTCTGACCGTGGAGCACTTTGATTCGACCTCGAATATCTAACCTCTGGGAAAAAAATCATTTTACGGACATTGTGTAACGAAAATTAATAAAAAATCTTTTAATTATAGAATAGATAACAAATGTACTTGTAATTAATTTAAAGCTAAATGGTTAAATTATTGCAACTGATAGACATTTGCCACTAATCTTATATACAATAATAATTTTCTATATACGGGTCATAGATGATATCTATGAAAACTATGATGAAAGGTTTTATAACTTAGTCAGTTTGTTTATCACTCCTTTCCATTTGAAACACAATAACGGGAACTGTTACTTTGAGGTATAGATAAGTCCAGTGAAGTTACTTTTAATATCGTATATAAATTAATGAATTAAACTAATTTTTAAAGTTACGTAAATGCTTACGTAATTTGACCTAAATGACATATAACTGCACACATTGTATAGTATTTAGATGATATTATGAATTTTATTTCAATCAAATAATTAAAAACTTACAAGAAATCCTGAAGTATTGTCCAACAGGCATCTAAATCTAACGGTAAAACTTCTTTCTAATAAATGAGCTCGTTCTGGTCGCAGAACGTCTTGGAGGGTTAAATTGTTGACTTCTTGAGGCAGAAAGGAGTTCCAGAGAAGCTGCCTTTGAAGTTCTTCGCGGTCCTCCGAGTGAACCAGCTCGTAAACGGACTGATGTACAATATCTGACTGAAAATAAACGTAAAATTCATTAACAACAAACGCGTTTGTTCAAACTTAAATTGTTGTAACAGGATTTCACATTCTCATGAGATCTAAATGATAGCCTTTTTAGAATCATTAATTCAAATAACAAGATAAACGTTTAATAATATAAACATGAAGAAAAACTATTCATAATTGAAAAAAAGCAAGTCATAACCGACCCGTAAATCAATAAACCATCGATGACCCTAAAAATCGATTCGAGCCCGATCATTAAGGAATTATCTGTATCGAAGACAGACATGTTAATTTCAGACCTATATAACGCGAATTAGAACCTTCTGGCATTGTTATAACGTTCATTGTTACATTCAAATTATATATCACGGATTTTAACACATCGTATAACAAAGTATCGTATAAATAGTGTGGATAATGCGCCGACAACAAATGATGCAAGTACAAAACTAATTGATAATCAATGGGGGTTGTACAAGGCGCAACACTCGGTCCCCTTCTTTACAACTGACATGTAAATGAATCATACGCGAGCAAAAATACGCCGTAAGTTTTATGTAGAGGGAAATAGGGTTGTTTGGGAACGGTAGAATGTGGGTTCGAACATATTGCGATGGCATTAAATGTCAGAGGATGATTTGTTTGGTAATTGCTTTTTGTTCCCTGCGTTCGAGGGAGCGCTGTTGCTATGGCGAACCATAATGTTTTGTTGATATGCCATTGTTTTGGCAATAGTTCCTCCCTGCAATCCAATGTTTTTTATGATTGATGGTACCGCCGTGGGCTGATACGAGCTTTGTTTTATTATTATAAGCAATAAGTAAATATCAGAATTTTAATAACCGCTAAGTTTATTAAGTTGGCTTTGCCTAGAAAGGTAGGTATTAGCTACTATGGTGTACATAAAAATCTATTAGCTTCTGATAAATATCTACAGCTTGTCTAACTTATGTATAAAACGTAAATAATGTGTTTCATTAGCCTTATTTCAAGCCTAGGTTACTACACCTTTATTTCTTTTCATCCTTTACATTTTATTTTATAAACAACACGTTGGTTTCTGACTTTAATCCAGCTTACATTAATATAATCAGATTATAATTTAATTATTTCCACGTGAGGCACAATAACGACTACATTATAATAACCCTCGACCATTAGCCGGCAACGGATCGATGTGGAACCACCTGGTGCGAAAGCTTCAAGTTAATCTACTGGCATAAGTTACCCCTTGGATAGCCACCCTCGTTGAATGATAGTAATTTTCGATTTGGTGAATTATTAGCTGGAATGCAATGTTGTACTTACGGCATACGTATTTAAATTTATTTTTGTGGATTCAAACATGTTTGATTTCATTTCGGTGGCAAGGCTTTTCTGTTTACTTGTAGTTAGCATTTTTATAATATTGTACATTATATGAAATTAAATCATTTTTGTAGATTCGGACGTGATTATTTTAATTTCGGTGGCAAGCCTGTAGTATTATATTTTATCAGCAGTTACCAATTGTAATGTGCGCTGTTTAATTGCATAAGTGAGACAGGATGAAAATAAAAAAATAACAGTCAATATTTATGTAACACGTTTAAGTTTCGAATTGAAATGGCAAATAATAATAAATTTAAAAACCGGCAAGTCATACACGTATGTATAAATTTGTGGAGTACTTTGGCACAAGAATTTTCATTGTGGCATATGGCATAGCTAAGAGTAAAAAGATGACAGGCTTGATGAATAACCATCATTTAATATTGAGTTGTAATTAATTAAAGTAATTAATTATTGAGTTGTTAGTTATTTGTTACCAAACCCTAACTTTTGATTTGATTTTATTCTCTTCGCCTATTATTCCGGGTAATTCTTTAAGTCCTTGGACCGAATTTAGTCGTACAATGGTAGATGTAAAACTTTTTAGCGGGAATAAGATAACATTTTGCAGAGATTCATTCAATAAATGTTATTGAACAAGCTCCTGTTTATTTATAGGTTTATGACCCGAAAAATAATGAATTTAGAAGAAATACGTCAATACGGCAATGGAACGAAAGTATTTTATTAGTTTCCTCATTTCCTCATGTTTCAATGTTCTGTCAGTTCGAATATAAATCTAACCTTTCAAACCTTCGCGTTCAGGGTCGAAATCTCGGGGCACGTGCCCCGTCACGGAGGGAGCGGGCCGATTTAATGATTTCAAAATCGATTTGTGTTAATCGCAACTACCCTCATTTGAGCTTTATTCGCACATATTTGGAATACATGCACAAATTGAATAAGTACGACCTTAATTCATTATGGACCATACACAGTTATAATATTCCATGCATTTCTCAAATAGGTTATTGAAGAAGGTGCTGTATTCCTCATTAGATCACTATGGATAATACGTATATCCAATATTGTGTTATGAATATTGCACATTTTCACATACTTCCATTCTTATTATTTGTTATATGTAGTCTGAGGGTATTTTGGGTGCTCATACAAAAATAATTCAAAATCTCTTTAGCTTATTATTACAATTACTAATGTTCTTAAAATTTTTCGTTCGTATTTTCAATTAAAAATTCAACTGCCACCTAACTTAATTACATATATAATTTTAAACTTTAAATTAATTAATTTATTGTACTAGGGTTTCTATTATATTATTAATTATTGAAAGTTGAGACTGAACATGTGGGTATTAAAATATGTTATTTAGATATGTATTATACAAAATAAAATACTATAACGATTGATATTAAAATATGGTATCCATTTAATTTTAATGCTTTACAATATGTCATATCTGTACTCTACAATTAATATTAATAATTGTTTGCGACTGGGTATAAAAATAAAGACGTCATAATAAATTTTCTTTCTAAAGCTGAAGGCAGACACAGACACTTAACTGTCAGTAGATAGAAATGTCAAGACGCTAATTAACTGGTTAGAAATATGTATAAATGTAAGACAAGGAGTAAATAAATTATCTGTAATTTATATACATGCAGATAAAAAACAGTAGTTTGCAAAAAATAATTATTTAATGAGATACGTTAATGGTTTAAATGGTTTTTAAATAAATTGAATTTTAACTTATATGTAAAAATATATTGAATACAATTTAATGTTTATGTTTTTATATGTGAAAGTTACTGAACTATTACTTCCTATTAAATGCTAAAATTAATATGATTTGCACGGGTAACCAAGGTCGAAATCAAATCACTGTTTTGTAATACATTACAATATAATGCACTTAGAAACCGGAAGTACTTTCTTAAAACTGGAGGAGTGTAAATAAGTAATAATAATAAATATTTGGGACATCTCCAACACGGCCATTTGACCCAGACTGAGCCTGTGTTCCGTTAACCAGAATACTGTTAAAGTATATATGTATATATTTACATCTAGATATAAATATATACTAATATAGAGACCTTTTTACAGTCTGTCATAATATTGATCACCTCCCTAACCCCTCTCTATGCAGGTTATTAAATTTCCCGAATAGGTTTAACGATTGGAATTTAACAAGCGCGATCGGCTGAAAAATATTCACTCCCAAAGTAGAGAATTAAGTATAAAACTACTGCAGAGGAGGTTTTATTTAATTTCCGTTTCAAGAAAATATTTAAACGATGGAATTGCTGTTCACATGTAATTTATATTCGGTCGAAGGTAAATAGGTGGGGTAGGCATCGGACTTTATGCTCTTCTTATTCTGAGAGGAGGCTCGTCTTCAATTGTGGAATGATATAGTTGATGACGAGGATGTCCTATGGATATAAATATTTATCATCACACTGATATGAAAACATAATTATAGGTATATTCTTTATGTTGAATTTACATCGATAATAATTATTTACTTATTAATTGGCCTCTTTTTTAGTCTGATATAAAAGTACTTGTACACTTTCCGATGTAATTATTATTAGCAATACCTATGTGTCTCATATTTACACGTAATATGCACTTCTTTTTAATATTGTTCTTAATTTGTGAAGCGTTTGAAATTTATTAACTATTTTCCCACTGACAATATTTTTTTTTTTGCTATTTAAGAAGCATATACAAATGTCATTTATTACGGAACAAAATAATGTTAATAATGAATATACCTATAGTATACAATCTGCTGATTGTAAGTAATTTTAGCAGTGAAGGTAACTTCGGATAGTGTAAACGTACCCGCGTTGCTTAGTAACGAAATAATTCAGCGCCCCGGCCCACAGAGGGAGTTGGGGTATAAAATTTTGATACTATTGTGTTCGGCTGAAAGTTTTATGACGAGGGTCCGATTGTGGCGATATTGGGGGTTCTTAGCCTGATAGCAATATTTCATTGTGACTTTATTAGCTGTAATGCGAAGGGTATTTATGAATCGCCGTGCTTTAACGTGCGCGACGAGGTTTTAATACACGCTCTATACAATGTGGAGCTGAGATATTGAAAAGTTTGTGTTCTTAGGGACAGCGTTTCGAAATTTAAAATAAGTGTATTATTATTAAACGGCGTGTGTGTATGAAGCGAGTGAGGAATATTGTAGAAGAAACAGCAAGTCTGTTATGCTAGAGATATTTGGCACGCGGTGCTCTCTGCCTATCTCGTTTAGAACCTGTCTGGCGATATAATAGGTATTATTGTTTCTTATACCTTTTTTATAAATGTAAGCTAATTTTGCTAAATGTTTTGATTTTCTCCTTTTCCATTAATTTGTCTCGTTATGCATCTGTCTGTTTATGAAAAGGAAGAGAGGTGTGAGAGAAGGTTTCCAATGAAAGGGTGAAAGCGTTGAGGATGATGGTGATAATGATGATTTATATATTATAGTGAAAGGTCTGAACTAAGAATTCAGCAAGGACGAAAATTACTGTTTTTGTCTGCTCGTCTATATAACATATACTGGAAACAAAACTAACCAAAAGTTTTGCAGCCAATAAACCTAACTAGTGAAAACTTAGCCTTGTGTAAACCTGTAAGCACTACCTATCCCTTAGGGAGGCGGCGTCGTGTTGCTATTGTTATTTCAGTGTTAATGAGGGCTAATATCATTGGCAGTAAAAAATAAGTCATTGTTGCTTTCTCTTTAGTTACTTCCTATAGAATGATTACGAATGCAGAAGTTTTAATAAGACATTATTCTAATTATTATTTAGCAAAGTCACGAACAGCGAAGCAAGGGACATTAGCGTTAATATTATTTTTACTGCCGTTTACTTCTTAGCAGACGTGTCATACTACCCACTAGTAACTATATTTTCGCTACAGAAAGTTCTTGTGATATTGATCAGGAACTTTTTGTGATGTTGATCACTATGATTAAAATCACATAAGGTCGCTCTGGATCGCCCTCCACCTGTTGGGCCGACGACTTTCAAAAGGCGGGTGGTAGCGGCTGGATGAGATCGGCGGAGGATCGGGTGTTGTGGCACACCTTGGGTAAGGCTTAGCAACAGTGGAACAGTAAAGGCTGACGTGATGTGATCACGATGATAACGATGATGATCAATGTGAAAAATGTCCGGCTCACCTGATTTTATAAAGATTAAACCTTGCGGTATTTTTATATGAAGAATAAATTTAAAGTGATCTGGAAAGCATATAAGGAATATCACTTTTAAGGTCAGTGAGTATAATTTATTGGTAATAAAATTTTTAATATTAGCCTATCGCCACGGACATCTGAAGCAAATCAGCTGGTCAAACTATATTACAGGAGCATCACAAGCACGCTATTGCTGATGATAATAAGCCTGGTAAGTCTGGAAGAAGACAGAATTGTTAGCATATTTCGGGATTTGCTTACTAGTTAGTAGAATGATCTAGACCGATTTCTGGTCAAAGAAGAGTTTATGTTGTTTCTAAAAGTATAATTATTGTATCTGTCAAACACAGATTGCAAATCTAAATTTAACAATACAAATATGCTGCTCAACAGCAGATATAGTGACGACCATAGCACCAGTCTACAAGTAAGATATTATTTCGCATATTGTTTTATTCACAGTGAATATATTTTGATACTTGCTCGTTACTGGGTAGCGGTCGTACAATCGCTTTATAGTTATAATTTTTTACCTCCGTTACGTTATGGCGGTTTAACGATAAAACGAGGGTAGTTTAATAAAAGTTAAAGCCTTTTTTCGGTTCAGTTATCGCTATAATTAATATTTTTACGTGGTTATAAAATTTCGTCCCATAAGTCAAATATATAACACATTTCTTGATGATTAATAGTAAAGTTGTGTACGAGAATTAAAATTGGGACATTTTTTTTCGGCGGCGCGTTGGTAATTTAATTAGGGGTAGCAAAGGGGTGTCCGATGCATTTACGCGAAAGTTTTATGGGAAACGTTAATTAATTTAACATTCCGGTGTTTTGTGATGTCCTTACTACAGTAAGAACTGTGTACACTATGACATAATTATACTGATATGTTGTATTTTTTTGTAATGTGTAAATTGCCAGTTATTATATTCTTCCTACCATTCATAATCAAAATAATATCTTAGAACAAAGCATAAACGGCCGTCTGATTCTAAATTTCACGGATTTCAGTTAAACACGAGCCTATGCTATGTGCTACGTGCTATTAAAAAGCAACTGAAGCTTATAATTCGAACTTCACGCCTATATTTCCCGAAGACGTAGGCAGAAGAATGTGGTATACTCCCACAACCCATCTGTAAAAATCTACGTCTCATTACTGAATCATGGATGGGTCCATTACCATATAACGGGCACGAATCCAGACTAAGAGCAGCTACTAGAAATTGTAACTTAGAAAAATCCGATGATAGCTGACGCGAGAATCGAACCCAGGATCTCTCCATCAGCAGTCGTGCTTGCAACCATTCGAACAACAAGGCAGGCATTGAACACTATAACCCAAACAATTAATCTACGGTACCAACCTGATGGAAGCCGAGGTAACTCTCGATGCTGTGTGTTGCAAAAAAGACCTCCCCTTCGCAGGTGAGGATCATCAGGAAACCGTTCAGCGCCTGCAATGTACAAAATAACATCTTATATTTTCGGTCTGGTGGAGTCACGTGGTGTAATATACCATGTCTGTTTTCAAATATCCTTATCTCATTGAAGAGGTGGGTTAGTTTAAGGCACTGTAGGAAAATAGGGTTGATTTACATCATATTTTGAAAGTTGTTTGGATAAAAAGTAGTTAAAATCAAATACAATTTTATTATGCTTTTGCTTGCGGTAGACATATTGCTGAAATTTGCATGACTAGTTGATCAGTACTGCTGTACTCAGGTTGTGGAGCGCAGACGCTACAGTACGAGAACCTAATTAAACATATATGGGTAGACTTACATCTGCAATTGATGGTACATAGCTTTAAACTTTCTCCATCGGAGAAAAAACTAGTTTTTATCAGTAGAATGACAAACGGGTT
>DWME01009442.1:0-10920 GCA_018244795.1 Parelbella ahira ahira | reverse complement strand
GGACTTAAACGTAACTGGTGCAACGTGTGAGTGTACTACACTCGTCTGCCTACCCCTTCAGGGATTACAGCCGTGATGGTACGAAATATCTCATGAGATGTTTAACGACTTTTAACCAATGTACTATTAATGAATAATATTGTATGCAAATTGTTGAAAACAATAAAACCTAGTCAAAACAAAATATTAGTCCTGGACAGACAAAGACTTGAATCTAATGGAGATATTGCAAATATTTTTGAGCCAAATTTTTATATACCCTAATTTGACATTCGTGGAATATAGCGTCATAACCTTTAACAATACCTTTAGGGGTAGTTGAGTGAACCGTTACATATTCTAATACCTGAAAGTAAATTCTAATTTTAATGGGATCTGGCTGGATCTGTGCCCGGTGTATGGCAACGAGCTTACCACCTATTCTATTGCCGGCCGTAAACGTAACCGATGAGTCGTAGTAGTGTTTTCACTTACCCCTTCGAAGATTACAGGCGTGATGTTACGTTTAATAGAATTGATATATTACTTGGTAAATTACAAAAACGTGGCTTTATAAACAGAAATAGATGTGGTTTTGGTTTCTCTACACCCCGAGCTCGAATAAAATATGTCGTGACCCATATACCTATTATACTTATATCACTTTGAACGAATCACGCCTTGAGTTGCATTTAATGGCATATGCGTATAATGATCGTAATTGCACTTGGATAAGGTTAAAATTATCCGATCAAAAAGAATTCGATGAATAACAGTGATATCAATAACAAATTACAACCGTTTTCTATTGCACTGTATTCCGCAGAAATCTATTTCCAGTACACAACTCTCATTGTTATAGATTGTATTCAATAAACCCTATCAAATTAAGAGACCTGCTTTATTTCATTCTTATTGATAGTCAGTGTTCAAAATAAAACAACAGCCGTTAAGCGAAACATTTCGTGCAATCCGATAAAGTACCTTTCAAAACGAGTAGGCAAACAATTTAGTAATCTGTGTCGTCGATGCTTTTTACATTTTAGTTGCGACGTGATTCAGGCCAGAGCTAATCTCTGGGGTCATACACCCACACCGGCGACTTCTCTTCACGTTTGGGCGGTACGCACATTTGAGTATTGTATGATTTTAAATAATTAATGTTCTAATTTTAAAAATATTGTTCATTTCTAAAAATGGTTATTTTAAAAAGTTATTTAACCGATTATTATTTAAATATTATTTTTATTTACGATAGATCTATTTATAAAAGGAATAATAAAATGTGTGTTACACACATAAGTATGTACATATGTATGTATATAATATGATCACAGCTCTGTAGTCTAGCTTGTTTGTTAATATTATTGGTTTTGAATACACTTTTTGGTTTGTTTATTTAATTAAGATTTACAAATTAGATTGGTGTGTTTGATAATTAATATTGGTTTGTTACTGTCAAGTCTTCCTTGTAACACACTTTTACTACTTATATTAAATTTTTAAAATGTTCTTTGCTTTAATTCTAAACACCATCGTGGTGATGGTGGTAATAAGCAATATTAAAAGTTATGTTGGAAATGTGCGCAGGGCCTTACAATCTATTGTGGAACAATTCAACAACACCATAAAGATGGGAGAGCTCGCATTTCTTATAACAATTTATGGTAATAATACCTATCTGTAATAGATCGTACTACTATTTGCTTGTTATATTGTTTATTAGGTTTTCGTGGTCCAATATACGTATATGTATATGTTTGTTATAAATCAATGCCTTGAAATTTATATACATATGTGATATGATAGCCAAAAAACATTTTTTCTCCATTAATAGTACAGAAAGTCCTATTTTTCCATTTAGTGACATGAAAAATGTAAGTGAGGACATGATATTACAATAAGATACGTAAATGAAAAGAATACCATTGGTAAATACGTTTATTTCGCCTTGAACAATATAATAAATATCACTATTCCGTGAAACAATTGTATAACCCGATATTGAATAGGTTAAACAACTTATTAAGTATTCGAAAGCGGAGAGAAAACAACATTCCTGGATTTGATTGTGAAAGAATTTACAACGAGATCGTCACCGAGTCGCCAGCGCACTCCGCTATAAGTATAAAATAGAATACAATCATTGCTTCAGGTAAATGTGTGGGTGAATATTATTGGCAGCTCCTCGCCACGACGCACTAAGCCCGCCACTGAACGTACGACCGGTACCAATGAACCTTCCGCTACGACTGTCTAAATATTATTGCCCCTTGCATTTCTTGGAAAGCGGCTTCTGCAAACGCAATCTCGGGATCATTTTGTGCATGGGAGGCTTTAGTCCGTTCTGGATGCAGGAAGGCTCCACAAATAAAATATGTGACTGCGAGGCGACGGCGAGAAGGCTGCGCGGACTGGAGTGAGAGAGACGGGCGGTTGTAATCGCGTAGTTGGGAAGGAGATGCAAGATTAGCTATCTGGAGAAACGCGAGCACCTCGTTTAATCGGTACGCGCTTCGTTTTGTAGGATAAAGGAAAATTTGCGAAGCTTTACTTACTTATAAGATCGTGTTTTCCTTGTGACTGTTATTTATAGCCATGGTGAGTGCGACTTTACTTAATATTATTTCACTACGTGTTAAATTTATGCGCTGTTCTTGTAAGTGTATGAACGCATTTATATATTACATTGTTTTGTGGAAAGATTCCGCCTAGTAATTACAAAACCTATGAATGATGTACATAATTTATTACATGTTTCTTGACATTAATAAAAAATTAAATTGAGATTAAGGCAAGGTTTATTTTGATATGTCGAAGTGTAATGTATCTCGTATTCTAGACTAACTTTATAAACAAAAGCAAGTTATTTTTCTGTGTGAACGTTCCTTTATTGCACAGTTCCACACTTGCGCGATGCGTGTGCGCTCGAGCAAGAGTATGTAGATACAGAGTATTTTAAATGTAAAGTTTTATACCTACATACATATATGTATATAAATGTTTAGTTTTTGTTACCTTGGAAGAAGTTAACAACATCTCCATATTAATATATTTTTATACTTTCATCATCATTATCGTCATCATCATCTTCAGCCCGTCATCGTCCACTGCTGGACGTAGGCCTTTCTAATAGGACGCCGCTTAGGCTCGATGTTCAGCTCTTCGAATCCAACCACTGCCAGCCTATTTTTTACCGTAGAAAAGTTTAATAAAATTCTAGTAATGAGTATAGTTATGTTCTGTTCGATCTGTAGCAGGTCAGTGTACGTCATCTACAGCTAGGGTCTGGTGCCGCGGCTGCTGCAACATACTTACTTGGTTCGCTTCGCGCGGCCGTAGTCACCTTTCTAAACAGTATTAACTAGTCCAGTGTGATTTGCCACTGTCAACAAGAACACTCCAATATAATCCATGTTAGATCTATCCTGCCCGGAAAGCACTGACTCCATACTCAACAAACTGTTACCACAGTGCACATTGCAGTTCAAGATTTTTCATAATAACTGCAATATGCCAAGTTTATTAATTATTTCCACGAATGGCAACCCCAAAACTTTTGAGACATAATAATACTTTATTCTACTTCTTGTTTTGCCATTCTTGTGTCTGTGTTACATAAAAACGTGGGTTAAATTTTTTGTACCCACGCTACCTCAGTTACGGATCTCAACTATTTGGCTCAGCAAAAAATATATGTATCCTACTTCTTAGCTATGCTCCGCCATAAGTCCCCGTGAAGTAGAGGCGTATCGCTTGATAAATCTAAACTAAATATAGCCGGTCAGGTTTTCATAGTTTTGTAAGAGAATAGCGCATATGAGATACTTAGGTACCTATTCATATAACATATAACTATTACGCCTTTTAATATTCTTTTACTTACGTTATTTGGTAAGACCGAATCTTCATTTTGTGTTGCAAGGCCTTTTTAATTTTGTTTCTTATTTAGAGCATATAATTATGTATGTATAGCAATCCGGGTAAGTGGCCTAATCTGGCATCAGAAGCTGGATGTGGCAAGCAGAGGATAGACCGATGGCACTTATTAGGGAAGATCTGTGCTCACAAGACATTTGAAATAAGCTGACAATTATAATGCTTATAATGAAGTATACCTACACAAAGCAGAAAAAGTAGACTCAATATAATTTTTAGGTGTTAGGTGTACGCAGAGCAGTGTAGGACTCCCGCTTTTTACCAGCAACGCTATACGTCCTATGTAGAAGAGCGTGTGTTTATTGACATAAGCATACAGGGCACAAATCCAGACTCCATCCTCCTAATTCAAAGATATGTAATTGAAAAGAACATACATCATTCGCTAAATAAGTTACTTGTTAAAATGTATCCGATATACATACTCATCACTATAAACAGCGCAACTAAACCGCATGAACCTTTTCATTTCAGTGATTTCAAATCCCATTTGTAACCGATAATCAAGTTGTTGCAAACCGAGTTCGACAAACATGTTATTATCCGCAATATTTCGGTGGTTTCGCAAATAAAGGGTTTCGTGGCTAACAAAGAGGTCGGATCAATGAAACGGATGCATGCTAATATGGGATAAATACCGACACATCACGGCCAGCACGCACACATGCACGTACCCACCGTGTGCACACAGTCGGACACGCGCACACACGGGCAACAGGGCTGCGACTGGTGACACTTGGGTGTATGGAAATTATATCTATATCGGATACAATTCTGTTGTTTTTGTAAACTGTATACAGATCCGAAACGTTATGAATTATATTAATTGAACGAACGAACGAAGGATGTTAATAATACGAACAATATTTAATAATAACAATTCAAACATAATTTTGAGTTATAACAAAAGAATTATCTTAATTTGATTATGTTTACAGTTGTTCAGGAATCGAATATAGAATTTTTTACGTGCGAGGTTATAATAGTGTCTGACCGACCAAAATGAGGTAAAAAACTAAATTAAGAAAATAACCGAAATATTCTTACGTTTTAATTGTTCGTTAATTACTTATTACCAAATAAATATTTGGCTCTTGATAAGAAAAAAATATTTGTTTTAAAAGTACATAGAGTAATAGGCGATTATATGAAATATAAATATTGACATTTTAACTTTTTTAAGGCGTCCATCTCTAATTTTTACCACGTTCGATAATTTTTTTTTATACGTATATCCAAATGCTTTTTGGCGAATGGTACTGGCCCCATACAAGTGTTATCGCGACCTCACCTACACGGGTACGTGTAAATATTTCATTTCGTTCCTGTAAAAAAGTTTCTAACATAAATTCATTAATCCATATGAATTTTGTTGGTGTTAAAACAAAAGGTTATTTTGCATGCGGTAATAAAACTTAGTGTTAAAATTCATGTCATATGGCAAACGCGTTTGCGAAAACGTCCGATAATAGGTTACTTGAATTAAAACACTTTTTCTTGCGTTTGTATACATTGCGCTTTTTTCCGACATTATAAATTATATAATAGTAGACGCGCATCAATGCATGGCGAAGTATTGAAATGTTGGGTTGAAGGGTACGTACGATCGTTACTTGATGGGGATCAGTAACGCACGCTAACCTTGCGGCAACTTTACTTTTTTCTCTATTTTAGAGGACACACGTTGCCATTTAACATCTGAGGTTTTCTTGTCATTCATTTTTTAATTTTACCTGTGAGAGATGTTTTGCTCGGGGACCGCCTAAACCTTTACACCGACAAAAACCTTTGCAGTTCGTATTTTTAAATATGATGAAGAATAAATGGATTATTTTGTTTTGTAAAATAATAATACTACATAAAATATTAATGAACATAGGTGGCCCTTGGTCAACTATCTTAATCAATGCAGTTCTGCAAGGATAGAGACATTTGGCACTGCGCGCTCTCTGTTTACTCCGTAAGGGACCTAGCGTGAAGATATGTATGTATGTATGAATAATGCTACATCAATATAATATGTAATCTTATATAGTCCAGCGGTTAGCGCTTCGGAACTTAATTGTGCCTATCCGATCTAGGATCGGATAGGCACAGTAAGGCGGTAGGCCGCTGATGAATTTTGCCGCTAAGAAGGAATGCTTAGATTCCTTGGCTAACACTAAGAGTTGCCTGGATTCATGATTAGACAATGATTCAAAATCTTATCAAGTAAATACACGTTTTCATTGTTATTGTCAAATTGTTGAATAGTGCTGTTATATAGAAAAATTATCAACTAGTGTACTTTAGTCATATCGATAAGCTTTATTGATTATTTGATATTTATATGTATATAGAAACCGTTCATATAGCTTAATAAATGATATTTTTTAGTTTTACTGTAGAAGTTGCAAATGTATATATGTCGAAGCTAAATAGACAACGGCGAGTTAACAAACCGACTTTAAAGTAAGTTGAGATTATGATCATGTGGACAAAGAGACACATCGATCGATCGATCGCTCGATCGGTCAAACAACCATAATCAAATCAAACGGCTTATTAACAACCTGTTAGCTCGTGTAAATTGCGACAACAATAGCGACGAGTGCAATAAATACTTCGGCCGGCGCCACTTCTAATTCGCTATGCACTATGAGGCGCATTCAGCAGATCCCAGCCGCGATTCTGTATTCCCAGGGAGTGCGGGGTCACCGCGTTCCCTAGCGAGCCCCCACAGTGTTACCACTCGTTCGATTCTTGCTGGATTTATCCGACCATTATTAACTTTCAATGAGACAAACTACATTTTTAACATATCATATAGCCGAGGACACATAATTGTAGTCCGTAATAGAAAACGTAACATCACACCTGTAATCCCCAAAGGGGTAGACAGAGAAGCGTAGTACACTCCCACGTTCCCCAGTTTCGTTTACGTCCCATGAAATAGGTAGTGAGCCTATTGCCATACACCGGGCACAGATCCAGACTCCGAGTCACTACTAGAAAACCTAAATTATAGAAATCCAATGGTACCTAACCCGGGATTTGAACCCAGGACTTCCCGACCGGCAGTCGCGTTTGCAACCACTTGACCAACGAGGTAGTCCTGAATACATTAGTATTTATCATAGATACAATCAGCTGTGGATTCCACGGAGCAGAAGCGCAGGACACTGATTAGAAAAGACAAGCTGTGGGCAGTGGACTCGATGATAACTATAATTAAATTATGAACATATCTATAGATTATATACAACATAACACTTACTATGCAATAGAAAAATAATTTACAACATTAACACATTACCTAAAAATGTCATGATAGTAGACTTTTACGTAGCTATATAAGAATCTGTCCCAGCACGCTACCCCGACCCATGGGGGCCCGAGCCCGGGAGGCAACCGGTTCCGACATTTCAATATCACACCGATATACCCGATACATGCAACCCGTTTATTTGCAGCGGCCGTTTATCACACCCGCGCCGATTACACACACCTAATAGTATCGGGCGCGCATTGATTTTGCACGACTGCGCTCAGCTTGTGTGATATACTACATATATATATATATATATTTATTTAACACTCTCATATTATCATTATTATAGCTACTTCTACGAAGGAAATCATTGTGGGTAAATCTGCACTCGTTCCAGTAAAAAAAAATTTGTGTGAAGTCCCGTATTTGGCCAGCGTGGCTGACTATGGCCCTAACTCTCTTATTTTGGGAGGAGAGACATGTTCACAGTGAAGCGGTAAAAGGGTTGAGAAATTATATTAATATTCAAAAATTTATACTTTGTTGGAAATATTTTCTCGAGAAAACTATCTATCTCCAAAATTAAAGCTCAGTACGGAAACAACTTAATATTCATGGATTTTTTGTGACATAACTACTCGAAATTTCTTATAATCAGTAGGTATAGTCGTTGCCGTAAAAGCGTCACATAACTAGTAAAGTTGTGTTCACACACATCTCCCCGTTGCCTTGAATTAATTCATAATAAATCTTTTTGAACGTAAATAAGCATCCATTCCTTCCAACTCTGTGTCTACTACGGGGGAAAACAACACAAAAAAACAACAAATTGATATTATTACAGCAGAAAATATACAAAAAACATTTCATTCTAAAACCGAGGGCACATTAGAGCGTGCATTGACATAGGTCAAACAATCATTTACATGTTTCAATTAGTTTAATATATGGACACTCGCCGTACACAATGTCATATAAACAATTACACATTGATAGAGTTTGGACGACTTTGAACTTAAACCATAACATTCTCAGGTGACAATGGCCAGCTACAGTTCAATGCGAGCGCAATGCTACTTTACATTTACCGTTTACAACTCGGTCAATAAACTACGAATTGATTTAATAGATTTGTTGTAAACTAAATCCGTGCGACCGCACGACGGAAGACAGTATGAGGAATGTAGCAGTTATTACAACTTTGTTTGTTCAAACGAACCTGTTTTGTGTTTTTACATTTGTATAGCAGTTGTTTTTAATGGTTAATAAGACGCAGGATGACCGGCGTAGTCCAGTATCGCACGTCGTGACGCACGCACATTTTCTTGACCTATGCGCTTAATATTCATAAATGTAATTTATGGCTTATTAATCGTAGAGTCCAAATCCATTAATCCAGTCGTTAATCTTTTTTTTACATGTAAAATTGATTCTACTAGTTTCTAAGGTGTAAAATCTGCTCCGTCAGTCTGAACGCTGACTTTTAGATTATTATAATTGAATGATAAAATTATTAATATCAATTGTATATGGTCTGTCTTTTGTTAAGAGATCAATGGAGTGATGATAACTCGATATACTTATCAAGAACGTAGATATATTTTTAAATATTTATAAAAATCCTTGTACTCCAGGTTCTACTATTAAATATATTAATAAAGTTTTATTTATGTTGCTTTATTACAACATTCAATTTATATAGCATCAACCTTAAGTGTTCATTTATGCATTTGTATATATACTGTGGTACTTCCTTTAGTTATAGCACCATTAGCAAGAATATCATTGAAATGATATCTGAAAAACATTTCGCTAAAGAATATTTTAATATAATATAACGTGACGATTGTATTTCCCCGAAGTGGTAGGCAGAGCACTGCAGTACAATCCAACGGCTCACCAGTTATGTTATGCGTCCCCTGCAATAGGGGTAAGGTGAGCGTATTCTACTACTGGGAATTCCAAGCAAGAAAACTCCAAAAATATTCTAGAACATAATACTCCGTGTGTCCATAGTACACGAATAGGCGGTGCTCATTGGGCGATACGATAATAGTGAATAAATACCGCGATGAGTTATCGACGGTGATCTCGGGTCGTCGGCCGCGGTACCGTTCCACTTGCCCCTGAACGCGACGAAACTAGCAACCGGGAACTACGAAGCTCGCTTCCAAACGGAGCTGGTATATTAAACAATGTTATATTATACATCATGCTTAAATTCTACGCCAATTGAATATTGTAATAAGCTTATTTAATATTGTAATAATCCTAGTTCCCTCACGCGGTAGGCAGACAGCACCGAGCGCTCCATTCATCATTTTTTACATACATCCATTAACGTCGGTTTCGAGGACTTCTGACTCCCTCATCAGCCAGTACTCGACCTATTTGTTCAAGGTACGTTAAACCAGAGAATAGATCACAAACATCCAATTCGTTGAAACGTATTCAATTCCAATACACTCACGTGCTGGCCTTCAATAAAGCAATTATCAGCTAAAAGAGACATTATGAAAAGCGAATTCCATCGCAGCACGGACGGTTTGCGCCTCATTACAATGAATATGCGCATATCATTAGATAATCATGGTGATTTATACGTGTGTACCATATTAATACGTGTAGTCCGTGTAAGTGATTGCATATTGAATTGTCGTCCATTATGCGCCATTGCATAATATATCAACCGTGTAAATCCGTATAACTAACGTAGAAAGCTGTTCCTTACAGCTCAAAGCTCTGTGTGTTAAAGTACTGTATGTAGTACCTCAACGCGGTTGTGTTATTAAAGTTTGGGAGAAATATTTAATTTTTTAGCGTTGCTAATGGTATTTGCAATTAACTAGTACTCTATAAAATCGAATTATGATGTTATTGTTACATAAATATTGTAATATATTTTCGTATCTAAAAATATAAGGGAGATATCGAAAGTAATGTAAAGTGATATATATACAAGTCATGCATAACATACACCGTATTAAATATTAAATCATTTAAGTTATATGTAGGTACATAAACAATGCACATTTTGTTTTAAATATAAATTTATTGATGGCATTTATAACATTACTATTGACTTTGTTGTACTCACTACATATAATAACGATTTTTATTTAAATAGCAATAGGCTAGACTGACTAAAATATCACCTGAAATAAATAAATCTGAGTATTGTAGCACGCTTGTCCAAAGAGTCTGTTAGTCTTGTTTAAGATCTAGCTATATTAATGATTTAGTAAAATCAATAAAAATATAAAATATAGCATATAACATGTAACAGCGCATCCATTTGTTTGAATATTATTGATCAAATTTTTCTCCGGTTTGTGTGATGAACGTCCATAGACGGAATACGACGTGACCATTCCGCTAATCAAATTTTGTAACTGCGGTTACAATACCATTACATTTTTTTTTTCAATCAATCAATTATCGAATACCGTTAAGTGGTCGCCGATGGATATCTCTGATAGTTATTTAGATCGCTCGGAGGATGAGAATAGTTATAAAAACTGTTCGCTTGCCTACTTTTGTCTATTCTGCACTTAATGATATTTTAAATGTATTCAGCATAAAAGTCGTATCAGATATGTTTTAATGACTATTCAAAATGTTATTTTGGCTTGAGATTGAGACTGAATAGATGAACGCTAGCATAACGTAAATGTATCAATATGAAAAGGTAAGTAAGAAAAAAATTTAAAAATGTAAGTGTAAGAAGAGACAGTCTAGCTAAAGGTAATAAG
>DWME01009441.1:0-10922 GCA_018244795.1 Parelbella ahira ahira | reverse complement strand
TATGGCCTTAACCCTCTTAATATGAGAGGAGACCCATATTCCAACAGTGGAATGACAAATGGGTCGATTATTATTATATTAATTTACAGATATCAATGTCTCTGTAAGCTTCGAACATGTACACATATTATAGCTACATAATATAATGCGTACAAAGAAGGTTAATTTAAAATATTATTTATCTTCCATCTGCGAGCTCGTCGAAGACACGTTGGAACGCGTTGGCTTGTGAACAGCGTAGGAGTCTTTGTTTTAAATGGCATTCGGATAAAATATCAGAAAAAGTGTGTCAGTGTTGTCAGCTACAACGGCAACGTATAATTTAACTGTTCAATAAAAAAAATAAAAAACTTAAAGCACGACATTATAAACATATTAATTTTTTGTAGTTTTACACAGCACATGTTGAAATATTTAAGTAAAATTTAAACAATGAAACGTATTCCAAGAAAACAGTATAGAATATTTAAGAAATAATAATGAAGTTAGTTAATTACAAAACGTATTCAATAATATGTTATGTACGTAGGCACAAAAATGATACCTTTACATGTGTAGGTATCGCTTGGGTGGGTGTGTTTTCCTTAATTTAATAACACCAAACACCACATTATTAACTCTTCTAGTGCACAGAATATAAAGAAGTAAAAAAATAATTGGTCTACTATGCTGGACAAGTGTAAAATGGCAGACTTTAAACAAAATTGTCATGCAGAACTCCATCATATTGCAAGATTTAACTCGTAAAGTATTATCCAGCAGCCCAAATACTTTTTTCTACCATAGACGAGTATAAACTTATCAAGGCATACTTTATCATAGCATTTTGCATATACTCTGTCTACCACGTAAGGAACTTGATACGAAGATAAAAATGAATAAGTAAATTAGCTAATTAGCGAAATTCGGAAAAACGGAATAGAGGGTGCCCTTTGTGCAATAATCTTGTTTGACAGTTCGTGATGCACGGATCAAATGATACTATTTGTTACTGTTATAATACTATTTGTTATAGATGTCGCTACTTTAGAATGTACTATACATTTAATGTTATGTAAGTATTAGGTACCTAAAGTTACCAGAGTCAGACTTATTGGTTTACAGTTAACTTAAATTAAACTTCGTTTTTATTATACACCATATTATAAAGTATAATTATAATAATTATACTGAATTTTTATCATAATGTTTGTATGAACATGAGATAACGTAATATCACGCCGGCTTCACTTGTAATGCCCCGAACGCAGAGGAACGCAATACACTTCCACGTTTCACCAGTTATGTTGCAAAGTATTTCTTGATGAGATAGTTCTAAAAATTAGGCAAAGTACATTATTAAATCTGTGCCATTTCTAATTGTCAGTAGTTCTACGTGTCACATAAGTGATTCGTGATAAATTATAAACGGCTGAGCTCGGCAGTGCTCGATTTCGACGATTAAAAAGCTGTGTAATTTTATATCCTAGCGACACGTCACAGTGTTGCCAGTGGTTACCAATTAGCAGCGATGATATTAAAGTGTTTTGACAGATCGCCTTATTAGACCATATTTGTCTTTGAGAGAATACGAAAAAAAAATTAATAATAATTTACGCTTACAGGCGATAAATAAAAGAGACATATTTTTTATTCAAAAAGCATACATGCGGAATTGATTTGAGTAACATAAATAAATATAACGTATAACTGTAAAATATGTTTTTAATTACAAACGCGCAGATTGCTTTATTTAGTTATTTCAATTACAAATTATTAAATTACTCGAACCTCTTGTAAGCTACATTACAATTTTTTTTAACAAAAAGGCACAGATAAAAAAATGTAACGTCTTAAGAATTGTTCCCAGACAAAAGCATACATCACCGATCGTATACAGAATTTGTTTATAATAATAAAATAATTCTCGGAACACTCTAGAGCATACCCAACACACTCAGGTGTGTTGATTGAGATCGTAAAGTGACATTATTTCAACGTAGGGGTATGTTTACGTAAGTTCCTATTACAAAGAGTGAGATACACGACGAATAGGTAGTAGGTGTTTTTTTATTATGTTATGAAGTGGTAACTGAGAATGCAATTGACGTAGCGAATATAACCTTTTGATACCTTGGAAGACGGGCGTATTTAATTTAGTGTTGAGTAAAGTCTATTACTGTGTATCACAAAATTATTCAAGATGAAACTTGTGTTTAGATGGGAATTTTCTATCAGATGTTAATTTCCTATCAGATGGGAATTTCCTTACAGGTGGGGTTTTAAGTTAGTCGTTATAATGGGATATCTAGAGGAGCTTAAGCGGTGGGGTAATAAAATAAAAAAAAATATTGAATATGAAAGCTATTTAGATATTTTAGGTTATTGCAGAACTCTAGAAGGGCCATCATCTACATATGATGTACATATGTATGTATATAGAAAAGTGCGAAAGACCGAAACCCAATTATTTAGAATACCTGTTCACTTTGAGTTATGATAAGAGCAATATGAGAGGTTCAGAAAAGACTATTTCTGTACAAGTTATATTATTAAATTTATTAATTTTAATACATATAACATCCAACAAGTAAAACTTAAGACTAGATAGAAGATGTTTTAATGTTTTCAAAATGGAGATACACTTCAAATATTTTGTCCCTTGCTGTTAATCATTAAGGTTACTTTAAACAAATCCAGTAATTTAAGTACACAAAGATTACACCAGATGTCACTTCGGTAGCCAATACAGCATTAACGCTCTATTTCAGTTCTGGATGGCATGTACTACGTCTTTAAGAAGACGAGACCCTTACGCGATAAGCCCGAGTTTTCCTACCACAACTGGACGCTCGAGCTCCATCAAAGGAACACAGATTAATAAAACGATAGAAATGCACTCTTTTTCAATTACGTCTTACGTATATTAGATCACTTTTATCGTGAAGGTTAAATAAACAGAACAAATGACTCCAATAAAACACGGCTAGGTGATTCTAATCATACATTATACTAAGTACAGTATTAATAAACTAAGCACATTACTTAAGCACAGCTGAGCAGAGATACTGGCATCGGAATAACGATGACGGCTGCCACTCCGATGCCATTGATCCAGCTCGGGTCACGGGTAGTGTCGCCACACGGTGCACATTTACTCGGACATATTGAAATATATGACCTTATAAAAAGGAGTATTATTTCGTCACCCCAGGTTCCATAAGATTTAGGTGGAGAGAATAGAGTGGCAGATGTCTCTATCTTTACAGATCTGACGAGCTTTTACTATATTTGTCACTCTCTACAAACACCCACATCGCTTTTGGAGACTTATAATACAAATACATACGGCAAGCTGTGATGATGAATAAAAAATATATAATTAGTTTCTCGTAAATAAGTAATATACAAAGTAGGTTCTCTTAAAATTATTCTCGATAAAACAAAACCATATAGTTCCATGGCTATTAAAAGTTACTTGTACATTAAAAAACTTTCCTATTACGAAATGAAAATATCAATTTAAATAAAATTATTTTTATGGAATATCGAAAATGCATTTCAAACATTTTCCTTCAAAAGAAACGGTAAGAAACACAATATTTTTTTCAGTCCGACACCCAGCTCCGCCACTTGGCAACACCCAGCACGTATTACCTAATGCCGCTAAGCCGCTATAAGTCATCGCGGGGATGGTATTATGCATTCACGACACACTGCAACACACACAAATGCATTTAAATGTTCGCGAGCTGTCACACTGTCCTTCGGTGGCAGGAAAATGTCGGGCGCAGACGGAAAATTTACATGTACGTACTTAGCACTCGGATGTTATACATTCACCCTTACGAGCGTCACAGATGAAGCTATAATATACATATATTACAGCATGTTACGATATGCTTCTCTCTTTCTAACTGCCTCGTTGGTAGAGTCCAAGCGCAGCTACTTATCGAGAGGTCCTGGGTTTAATCCTCGGGTTGGGCATAATTGGGTTTTGCTAAGTAAAAAATCATAGATGTAGCTCGGAGTCTGGATATGGTATATGTCAATCAGCTCATCCGACATTCCGTAATGGTATACTGCGCTGATAATGTCCACAAACATGGATATAATAACATAAGACAGTATGTTATTCTTTACTATAATATATTACATATTTGCAATATAGCACAAGAAACAAAAACTTAACATTACGCCTGTAATCCCCAAAAAAGTAGACAGAGGAGTGTACAATCCCACGTTTCACCAGTTACCTTTATTTCTTACATTGGAATAGATGGTGAGCCACATATACGAGTTATTTAACACCTTAATAGCACAATATATCACTGTATATTATAGCGCCGTCTGTGTACACCTTTATTCGTTCACTAATAATAAGCTAAGGCCCATATTCATTTAGTTATTCTCGATGTGAATGTATGGTGTCCATTTTATAATTACTACTGAGAAATATGTCTGTTACGTGGCTGAACGACCTGGATGTACCGTGCTGTACGCGTAATGTAATGTATTGTAATGTGTGTAATAGGTCAGGTACTGGCTGGAGGGATAGTCAGAAGTCTCCGAAATAGATGAGCGTGCGAGACTGATGAATGTAGAATGGCGTCAGATTTGTATGGATGGGAGATTTTGCAGTCAGTGCTTCGTGCCTACTACGAGGGGTATTTAGGATGACGATATATTAATAATGGTAATGAAAGTATTGTAGTACAACGAAAATTTTCTTGCTTTGCGGAATGATTTATTCTTAAGTAACACATATAAATACTGTTTCATAGTTAGTAACGATTCATGTGTTCTTATAAATATACCTAGTTAAATGTCGTTCAAAGTGTTGTAATTAAGTAACTTAAATCTTCGTAAAGTTGGGTGTCATACTATAAAGGCCAAGTAATGCAGAGCGGTACTATTCTAATAAAACTGATTTTCGAAACATCCTTCGAATGTCCTACAGTTTTGAAAAAAAAAGGTCGAGAAATAAAATTAGTAACAAAAAATATATATTTTCACAGATAAAAAATCATGTTTAGTTATGAGCCGCAAAAAGGCAACTAATCAATCTGAATACCATAACCAGGTGTTGTTGATAATTAATATCAACGCTACCTACGTAATGTAACGTAATAAACACTTGGCATGTGTTATTTATGCTCTACGTAGAGCGATGTAGAGCCGAAACGCCTCTGGTTGTAATAAATATAAACATATTTATTACAACCAGAAAAGTCACCAATTTAAAATTAATATAGCGCTTAGAAAACATAGACACGAGTAACTCCCACGCAACTTTCGAACTCGGAGTTAATTAAATTATGTAGATATCGATTACGAATCGATTGAGTCGATTCGGCAGCGGGCGATATAGATTAATCGATTCTCTTAATCTTTTTTTATTTCCAGTAGCAGTATTCTTTAAGTAAAAAAATTACTCTACATATTTGACATACACTTCCTATTACACACATAATACGCAAACCGCACCAAACGTGTTCTAGACGCGTTAATAGTTCTAGTATCTAATAATCACTATAATAAATATGTATGTTATTTTTAAAATTAAATCAAACGTTTACCCCAACTGTTCTCCATTAAACAAGATTGAGTATTTCATACTAGCGCAAAAAACACCAGGGACAATGGTGGCCGCGACACGACCGGCCCACGGTAATTGAAAATAATAATTGAATTCGAATTATGTATACGAAATCAGAATAGAATGCGTTCCATATTTGAAAATTGCTCGCCCGCGGACGTACGCGCTGTTCTTTTTAGGGTTACGTGGGCCATGGTAGAAGGACCTCGGCCGTTTTATTTCTTAATTACTGATTATGTTTAGTTAAACTAAAGTAAAGACAAACTAAAATTTTGGGAAAAGATATGTTTGATATACGATTCTCCAATTTTATAACTTTCGGTTTGGATGGTACGATTTTATTTCTGAATTATATTTTAGTATCATACAATGTTGCTTGATATATATAATCAGTATCACTTGTTTTTAATATAGTTAATAAAATATTTAATTTATGAACCTTTGTACGTAACACCAACTCGAACTTGACAGATCTTTTTTTAGTCGAAACTTGAATTTGGAATCGTGTGTGCTCTATTGTGTTGCAAATGGAATTCGAATTGCGTACTTCGCCATTTAAACATTGATTCCAATGTACGTTGATCTGCCCTTAACTGTTCTGAATACGATATCGGAGTTCTATTTACAGTGGACAATTTAACGGAACAAACAGAACTGGTAGGTTAGTTTTGCAAAATTTTAATAGAGATTCGAATAGATAAAAAATCTCATACTTGTAGGTTGTGCAACGTGTTTACGTAAATTCGATATTACGCAAACTCGACCTAGAAGTTAGTAAACAAAAAATAAATGTGTAGTAACTTACAACGTTTGCAATTAAATGCTTAGAGCTTTTACCTCGAAGTTAATTGAATGGTGGTTAGAATAGTAATTCATATAGTTGATTCGTAGAATTAAGTTTTATATACACGCCTTATTATTGTTTAATGATATGTTATTTTTTTACTAAATTGTTTCAAAGTAATAAGTAATTTTAATAAGAGTCTTTCATAAGATATTTTCAACGAAAATCAAGCTAAAGTTTAACAATCACGCTTGAAAAGCGCATATGATAAATAAAATTTTAAGGAACACCTTTGTTCCTTAACTTATCGGATTTATCATTGACATATTAAAACGTGATGATGGTTATGATGATGATAAACTAAAATGATGAGGACAACAATAAGTTACCAAACAATCAAATAAGCTAAATAATACTAAAATTTCGTTCCAAAAGAACCATAGACAAAATATTTATGTGCAAACATTTGTACATAAACCTTATAGGAAAGCATTACCACTATTAGAATATCGAGTATCTAGGGACAATTTGATTGTATTGTATTCACCAAGTAAAATGTGTGTCTGTAGGAATGTGTGTGTGCAATCGGTCGAACGTGCGCCGCGTCCCAATCGCAGCTCACTTACACCGGAAATTTATGAATTTAAATGAGAAAAGTGTTAGGAATTTAATGACAGAGTTCGAAGTAAACCGCGCCATGTCTTCCTGGTGCTCTATTACATAAATATTGAATAGTTTTATTGTTTATGGTCGTTCCACTGCGCATAGACAATTTTCAAGCGTTTTAATCGCCGTTGTTTCCTTTGAGTTTGTTTATTGGTTGCGTTTCGTTAAAGTTGTGTTGTTTGAATATAGCTTTGTTTTGTGTAAATATTTTTGGAAAAAATAAAATTGTATTTAGTACGCAAATGTTTTATTCATATCTTCTTCTAGTCTAACGTACTGTTTATAATTAATTATCTGTGAAATTCTATCACAAAAACTTTTGTAGAATTGTATCTGGAAGCTACATGAGTTTTTCATTTTGTTTGTTTTTCTCAATTATATGTGAACAAGTTCTATTTTAAGCAACAATAAGATAACGTATAATAACGAATATTACTAACAATTGCATATACACAAATACGAACCGATAGTTAAACCGGAAAAAATACACCAACAGACAATCGAAATATGAAACAAACGACTCATATGATACAGTATTGAAAACAAGTTGGGATAATAAAGTATCAGTGAGTACAACGGCTATATAAAGTTGCCCAAGCTATGAGTATTCATACCTAATTAGGCTACATATGACAGCCGCAAGGCGTGGTCTGTTATAATATAAGTACTGTGTCGCAGACGTACAGCAACACGGTAATTCTCCTTTGTATGCTAATAGAGAATTATCTAGCCTCTCGAAATTGTAATCTCAAAACTCGCTTGGAATTTCTTCACGTTGTTTAACTTTAAGCAGTCACTTTGACATGCTTTTGTCAGATCAGAAAAAGGCTTTAGATTGTACTGATCGGATTAAGCGGTTGAAATATATAAAAATATTTCATTAACAATAGGCTGGCTCTATCAAATGTCATTGGGCAAGATATGTGGCGTATAATTATTATAGGAGCAACTGTAGTCATGTGTATGTAAATATAGTTTTAGGTTTACATATGCATACAATATGTACTAATGTATTATAAAGGATTGTTGGTATGGAGAAATCTACACTATACGAACCTTGATAAGTTCTTTCTATAGCATATTCGGGATATGGTAAAAGGAGATAGAACATTTAATTTAAAAATTGAAAATACAAATTAAAGTTTATTTTAAGTTGAATACGAATGTATTCTATTAACATCAACCACATATGAATCACTATTCCCATTTCTGAGGTACCTACATACATACGCCGCAAGCTGAAAAAATATAATTCAGGTGTAATCAGGAGCATTAAAGGATACCAGTTCCTAAGTCAACATATTATATTAACATTTACCTAAAGATACAATAATTCTTTAAAAATGGTACTAAAAACAAAATTAATTGACCTCATCCGATGTATGACAGAATGTATGCGCTATGCCATCGCATCAATTAATCGCATCAATTAAAGGGTTTTGTTTACAAACCCTTTAACACTTGCACAGGATTCGTCTGAAGCCCCAATTGTGCTCTCAGGTTGACATCAGTCCTATTTGAGAATACCTATATGTTGTTTGTACGGGCCTTATTGGCAAGTTCATAGATAGCTTACTCAACAATTAGCGCTAATGTATTGATTCAAGGAATTACGATCTCGATTGCTAAACTGGAAGTTATCAGTTGGATTCCTATTTATCACCTATTTGCAATGTTTTGTGTCTCAATGTAAAATAATGAGTTGATTTATTATAGAACAATATAAAACTGTACGAGTGTGTTTAACATCTGTTTGGTCATCGCGGCGGCCAGTTTTCTAGGCAATCTGCTGCTTAGTTTGAGATCCGAGATACGTACGTGAGTCGTTCTGATTTATTATTACTAGCCACTCCTATAACATAAACACTGATGTTCAATATTAATATATAAATCTATCAAGCACTTTGGACATAATTGTTTGGATAGCATATTGCGGTAACATCACCTTACATCACCTACGTGACGTCAGCTCCTCGTTAGAACAAGAACATTTTTGAAACAAATAGACAGTTTCGGATCAAATGAGATTAACGACCCCGCTAACAGTTCGAGTCAAATTTCGCAACATCCACTCAAATTACCGGTTCCGACGCCGTAATAAACAATTTGCCGGTTTTTTTTTCTTTAGTAGAGCATAGTCGGGCGAGTAAAACATTTGTTAAGTACGCGGATTTTTTTTTAAACTGACCACAAATTTGTTATTGATATATGATAAATAGTTGTTTTTTCTTGATTTTCATACGTTTATTTTAATATTGACAATATATAATTTACAACTAGAGACAACTTGAATGTAATATGTTATTAATAAAAACATAATACTAATGCCAGGTCAATATTAACCGTACTCAATACAAATAGGTACAAGTATGTTCCAAAAATTAATAAATATAATAAATGATAAAATTTTTATTTAAACTGAGAATAAAAACAACAAAATTTACATTCAAATCGCACAAAGCTAAAACACAGTACGAATCATTCGTCGAATACCCACAAGTACACTGACACATCAGTGTCAAACGGAAAGCTCAAAACGCAACGGTTATAAAAATATGTATGTACCCACATAAAAGTCTTCATTCCCCGAATTGTTCAAAACATAACCCTTTAAACGCGGTATAAAATCGAAAATTTCAAGAATCCGAACAGTAACAGACGCAGTTGGTAAACATCAGTGTTATTATAACAGGGGAAAAAAAGTTGGGTTCATTGACACACGAGTGTTCCCAACCACTCGACTGTTTTATAGAGAAAACACTTCAAAACTTATATTACTATTTCCATACTTTAATTACGTACTTAGACACCCACACATACGCACGCACACACCTAAATAATTATAAGATAAACATATGGTGACTGAACGAAGGAACAGGCGTGCTCGTTCTGCTGACGGAAGCGTTGATTCAAGATTCGTTTATTGAGATACTTTCCTATGATATTTTGTTTATTTCTATAGTAAATATGATATTATTAGAAAACATTGAAAGCACTAAATTAGTTTGTTTGTCACGCCGTTCCGCTTTATATCGCAGACCGAAACAAATACTTGTAATGCTGATCAGCAGGAATCGACTACAGCAGACAATTTAAATGTAATCAAAATAAATTCTCTATCCATAATAATAACAATGTATTTTTCAATGGTAACTATGTACGTAATTAAAAATTAGTTTAATAGTTCTTAGATGTGAATTTTTTGTTAAAGTTTTAACGGAGTAATTGTAAGTATACCATTGGGTAGACAGAATCGTGGAATTCGAAGGATGACTCATCCCAGAGATTCTTGTAAATGAGAACGCATATCTGGAGAATCACTCGGAAGAAATATGGATGCGTTGCAAAACGTAAAAATACGTTTATAAATAAAATCCTCATGGCTGAAGCATTTGCGTTTATCCGTGTACCTCATTTGTCCGAGCTCATTGATCATCTTAGTATAGAAACAAAATGAATGTGTTATATTGTTATGTATGTTTCTATTGTTCGCGATTTCTTTAAAGATTCGCTTCGAAAGCAAAAGCTTGGTGTAATCTAACGTAACGTTGGTGTAATCTATTATATTCTATTCGTGATAAGTGCAAAGTTTAATTCATCTCAAAGGAAATTGTAAGGAGTCAGGCAATCGATGCTCTCTGTCTATTCCCTAGAGGATGTGGACGTTACGTAATAACAGTACAAATCTGAGCTATTTAGCACGTATGAACAATATATATGTATTAAAGATTTACATACTTACAGATTTTTAGTGCAGTGGTAGCCTAGTGGTTAAGAATTCAGCCTCTCATTCCGGGGGTCCTGGGTTCAAATCCAGGGCGCGCACCTCTTTACAAAAGTGCGTTTTAAGTTTAAATATCACTTGCTAACGGTGAAGGAAAACATCGTGAGGAA
>DWME01009440.1:0-10925 GCA_018244795.1 Parelbella ahira ahira | reverse complement strand
ATAGTATTACTAAAGTACCCAAGTAAAGTAAGAATAAAAAAGTTATGATACCTTTTAAGTTGTAGAAATGCCGGTAAGAAAATGTAACATAAAGTTTCACGACGTATGCGCAATAACGCTCAATAGGTATTTTCAGTATGGCACGCAACATAAACGTCAAATAGTGTTGCTATTAAAAATATAATTCAGATTGAATCTGCCCTGTAATCTTTTTCTTAGGTATTCAGTGCATTGTTGCATGGATTTAAAAATATTCTGATAAACACCAAATCTTTCTGTAGGCCTACGTACTTACATATATACGTACACGTATATGTATATATACATATAATATATGTGAACCTAAACGAAACACTCGAAGCCGTAACAAAGTTTCAAATTGCACTCGCTCAATCATCATTAAATTATAATCGAAACTAGAAATTAGACGGGCTGGCTGAACATGGCTGAACATACTGCTAGATTCCGTATCTAACATCATAAAATTAGCAGACAATTACAATATAAAAAATGTTAAATCAAAGGTCTTCAACATTTTCATCAACACACAGGCACGTAGAAGTTCGAAGTGCTTCCGGTAGAGTTTTTGCGCGGTAATTGCATTATGCCTTTCAATTTTAAAATGGGAACGCGACTGAACATTTCACATGTTTGTCAGAAAACTACAGGCAGTACTTATCTGTACAATATTCACTAGAATTATTGCTGCAGTATATATGACTTAACTAAAGTATGCCTATGCTATGCGATCCCCAAAACCGCATGCCCAACGTAAGAATGATGAGAATAAAAATCCTCAGAGGAATCCTATGTCCAGCAGCGTATTTAAATAGGCCGATGATCATGATAATGACGGTGTTACATAAGATTACATATTATAATGCCTGTATTTCGCCAGAGGGTTAGGCAGAGGAGTGTAATACTCCCGATTTTCACCAATTACGCTATACGCCTGAGAGCCTATTGGCATACACCGGGCATAAATGTAGACTCCGTGTTACTGAAGATAACTAATATTATAAATGTCAGACATTAATAACGGTCGGTACCACTGTGATATTGAGCCATAAATTTGTCGGTGCCTGGTACCGTCAAGCGCGAAACATTAAGTTTTTTAATATGATCTAACCTCCTAAATGTAAGTGCTCGCGGTCAAAAATGACACTAGTAATAACAGATCTATATAACAACCTCAATCAAAAATAAAAAAAATTGATAGAAAATATTAATAATGGACAAATAAATAAATGTTGCTCTCTCTTTCTGTCTCTTCCAACTGTTTATAAGACTTGCTATACTCCACTGTTACTAACAAATTTCTTCAATTAGACAAAAACCTGAAGGATGGTGTACCATGCTAGTCAACTTCGGAATGACAGAAGTCACAAGAATTATAGAATATATCAACAATGAAAAACACTGTAAATAGAATGAAATAATTTAACAACAGAGGTGTGTCATTTTCCACCACCTCTTCAGCGAACGATATATGTAGGTACATATTATTATAAGCACACTCATAACTCTATATCATAACATATTATAAGCCAGTTTAGAGATGCGTGCCAAGATTTGAACCTTATACCACCTCCCACTGCCGCCATACATTATTATTATTATTTGAAACTCAGTGCGGATAGCTCGTGTCGCAGGTTTCCGCATTTTATATAAACCTGCCGCAGGGTTGTTAATAAATCATTAGGAGTTCTATAGGTCAGAGGTTAAAACATGCCTTTGCAGTGGCAACCTTGCCGGCATTTCGATTGTACATGCATATTATAACCACCAATCTTGTGTATTTTTTACGAAACCCATTTGGATAATTGCTGTTACAACACAGTAAAAATTACGGTTAAAAATGCGTAATAAATTAATGCTGTATATGAAAAAAACATGTATGATGAGGGTGCTGAATGATAAAGAAGCATGTTGTGCTTGTGTCTGTAAGGTCTTTGGCACTAGGTGCTTTCGGCTTACCCTATAAGGGACCAGTAAGAACACCGGCCACGTATCCGGCCGGTGTATGGTATTAGACTCTACTCCCTATTACATAGTGCGACGTAAACGTAACTGGTGAAACGTGGGAATGTATTACATACACTGCTCTGCCTACCCCTTCTGGGAGTTGTCGGCGTGATGTGAGGTTATTTCATTCTAAAATCATAATGAATAACATGCCTGCCTCGTTAGTCGAGCGATTGCAAGCGTGACTGCCGATCGAGAGGACCTGAGTTCAAATTCCGGGTTGGGTATTATTAGATTATTCAAATTTAGTATTTCTATGAGTGACTCGGAGTCGAATCTGTGCCCTGTGTATGGCAATAGGCTCACCACCTATTCCATGGAACTTAAACGTAACTGGTGAAACGTGGGGGTGAACTACACCCCGCTGCCTACCCCTTCGGGAATTACAGGCGTCATGTTATGTTACGTTACGAAATGAATAACATATATTTTGTATAATACTCGTAACAATATCTTAAAAGTTACAATATGCTTTTAAATGGTACCGTCAAAATTAATTTAATAAAGGCACACTGCCTGCGGCAAACACTACGCACGCTACATGAAAGGTCGGAAGAAAATATATTGAATTAAAATATTACCATTATAATTTTGAAAACATATACTATGACATGACATGCTATGCTATGCTATGACATGATGTAAATGTTTATCGTAACATCACGCCTGTAATCCCCAAAGGGGTAGGCAGAGGGGTTTACTACACCCCCACGTTTCACTAGTTACGTTTAAGTCCCATGGAATAGGTGGTGAGCGTATTGTAAATGTTTATCACTGTTTATTAAAGCAGTGTTCAACTACTATAGATAATGTACAGAACATTAATGATACTGCTTGTTTTCAAAGAAATCTTTTTATTCCTAATCAATACATTGCTTAAATTGGAAACAAAATCAATTAAGCTATCTTATAATAACAGCGAATTACAAGAATGCCTTATATTGAACCGCTTCTGGCGGTCCACTGTAGGATACCCCAATTTACACTACTATACATGTCCTTCGCCTTATCTTTACCTGTCTGAATAAAGCAAGAAACAAGAGAATATGATGAAAATATATTATCATAATTGTACGTACAATCGTCAAAGATTAAAAGATCCATTAATAGATTAATACCATTAATTCAAAAACGTATTTCATTAACGAATCTGTAATTTCGCTTTTCGGATCGCAACACAGCTTTTTTGCTCATAAAACAAAAAATAGGTCGGTAGGCCAGCCATCAATTCCGTGATTTCCCCCGCTGTATCCTTTTTCCGGCGCATTTTTTTTCCGAACGCATATTGCTGGGTTTTTTTCTTTGTCTTCGCTCTTTTTGTCGCGCAAAAATAGGTATTAAAAGATTTGATTCTCGTTGCAAACGTGTAGGCTTATTCGCGTTAGGGAAGCGAAAACTTAAACATAAAACAAAACAATGTTTTTTTATATTTTTGAACAAGTTAATTCCAATTGCAATTAGAAAACGTTTTTTATCTACAATATTTTGTACTATACTTTGTGAATAAATACATTCATACATATTGGTCACGGGTATTCCTTAATGAAGTAGGCAACGACTGCAGATTTCCACCGACTACGATCTTAACAAACTTCTCTCTTTTCCGCAGCCAAAATTTTCTTACGTGCTCCTTTTAACGGCACCTACTCTCGATCTGGCTTTGTTCTATACATTTATAAGTAACATCCCATTTTAATACCAAATATACGCCAGTCTAAACGGCCTTTAAAACTGAATAAGACGCTGAACTTAGTGAAAAAGAAGCAAGTTTATAACTACAAAGGGAGAGTTAAGCCTTTAAAGTTCATCTGTCTGGAAATGACGTGTGACAGCGACGAGAGGTGCCCGCGTGCGCTTGACGGGTCGTCCGAAATAAATCATTTATATACCACTACGTGACTAATGATATAACCGTTTTATTGTCAGTGAGATTATTTTCTTATCACCAATATGAATTGTGGTTGAAATTTGAATAAAGAGCGGGAGATGAGGGGGAGAGGGATACCAAAATATCTTCTATTAACCGAATAAAACCTATCAAAGAGTTATGCCAATAAAGTTTATTGCCTTTCTTAATTCAATGAATTACTCGTTAATTTTAATTATGTTCAATTAAAATGGTATTCGTAATTATATATAACCTCGTTTGATCTTTACATTAAATTAAAATTTGATCAAGGTAGAGCTATGTCAGAGCACGGGTATGATACAAGTTGATTAGAAACTGACCCTTATCAGCTCGCTGCGATGGACATCAATAGAAAAAAACATTTATTTTTATATAGATAATATTTTATATAGATGTTAAAATGTTAGACGTTTCTTTCAATTATTTTACCTATAAGCAAACCAGTTTTGAAAGAATTTTGAAAGAAAATAATCTTGCTGTAAAATCAAACAGGCAAAACAAAAAATCTGTAACTGACATTTTAACTCATTGCGTGACAGGTTGTCCTTTGACCACAATCCTGTCTGATGAGAAGCGGAGACGCATCTAAAACCGAAGCTTAAAAAAAGCCTTGATTACACCTTATGCCAAGAATTTTGTTAGATTATATTATTGTTTCATTATATGTATATCTTAAGTAGCTCACTTGTCCCATTCGCAACAGATATAGAATTGATAAACACATATGTAACTTCCATTAAATCTGGGGGTTGAAGACATATAAATGAGTAAGGGATACATTTCATTAGCGACGTGTAAACTAACCGTTAATCGAACTGCTGGGTCGGTGTTAAATTGGTTAACGATATTTGAGGTAGGAAGAGGGGGGTAGGGGGGGAGGGACGTTATTATGGTACCGTGTTGTGTCCGCGTTGCGACTTAATGAAACATTATTACAGTTTGGTTTGTGGCGTGACGTATTTTTTTATTGTCTCTGGTTCCAATTCATTTAGGTCTAAATAGAAGGAGTTTCGTAATAAAGGGGAGTACGTATACGGATAGCATAGAGATTCATGAAAATAAGCTATTTAAACATTTTGCCATAGTTCACATAACGTAGACAGAATATGTCCGCTTAGTATATCTGTGTTTACGTTATATAAATATAACGTGAACTCAGATATACTATAGGGTTGTTTTTGGGTGCAGTTGTTGAGGGAGCTCCAGACTCACACATCTTGACCAAATAGGCTAAATAGTGACTAATCACTAATGGAAGGATCGGAAGTTTATGAAATTGACACGCATCGGTGCACAGACCGCAGAATGTAAAAGAAGCACGTCGAGTCTGTAAGGTACTCTCCGTATTCTCTGCCTACCTCGTAAAGTACCCGGCGTGACGATGTAATAGTAATAATAAATAATTGTCTAAAATTGTGAAGCGCAGAAATGCGCATGAAATCATAATAAAATTAATAATTGAACAGGGTTGCTAAGAAATTTCATTAGAAAATTTATTCTCAGGTCTAAAGCTATAAAATCCGACGGTTACAAAAATCAAACAAAAACTTTTATAACAATTCATTTTTAACGTCATAAATAAAATCTTGTATTTCAGTTCTCATCATTCATGTAGTATATGAATAATATATGTAATATTATAGGACCATATTAAAGTCCATATCTGTTCTATAGCATTATAATTGTATTAGACTGTAAAGTTACGTTTCGGCCACAGTGCCGTGACGTCATAGCGTCTACGGGCATAGCGCCACGCTACGAACGCAGCTACGTGCAATCTACGAGTTTTTAAACTAACGTTCGACTTTGTTAGAGAGTCTGTTATCTGTCTGTTACAGGGTAATTTGTTGCTGCTAACTGTTGTTGTTTCTATAAGCGTTGCCAGGTAACACTGCGAGTATTTTCAACTCGGATACATATTTATTTATTATTTATTAGTTAAATTTTTTTATTGTTATCAAGTGATATTTTTTAGATGCAAAACGGAAGTCGAGACCTAGGTTATATATTTTCTAATAAAGTTCGTGGCTATAACGCACCCGCGCTACTATATATGCTTATTAAATTTAATACACATGCAAGTATGCATGTATGTAGATTTACATATATTACTTTGGCGCACTATTGGGGAGGCCTATGTCCAGCAGTGGACACAAATAAGCAAATAATAATGATGATGATGTAGAGATCCAGCGACAGACAGGCAGCTTAAGTTTCGATGTAATCCATTCATCCATTCACCTGAACTATTTTAGGCACATTTTAAAATGCCACGACAAATACCTGCCAAATTATATTTCTGCGTAAATCGAAATTTATATCGGAATTTTAATACCAATAAGTAATAAAGATTATTCATTGAAAAGTTACAATAATTTAATTGAAGTTAGGAGTTTTCAGATCATTAATTAGTTCAATACATGCGTTTAAAGGTCCCATTATTGGTTTTTGCACTGAGAGAAAAAAGGAGGCGGAAAAATGTTTTCGGCGCTCTTTTTAATCAAGTGTTAAATGTTTCATTCAGTGAAGCCATTATCACAGTACTTTGACACGAGAATAAACAAACACGCGACAGTTGGTGGTGTAGGACAATATCACATTATATTAGGACTTACACCTACTTACTTGCACACATACACACACACACACATGCACACACACACATACACACACACATACACACACACATGCACACACAAATACACACACATACACACACATGCAAACACACATACACACACATACACACACATACACACACATACACACACACATACACACACATACACACACATACACGCAAGCAGCCATAAAAGGCTTATAGGCTATGAGGATGATATTATAAAAATACGATTGTATACGAAATTATAAGATACGATACTGTAAGCAATCATTCAATAAAATGTAAATTATATTACGTTTGATAAGAATAAATTTTACTGTAATTACATATAGGTAGGTACCTACATATAATGGGTTTGCAAACAGATCCACTCACTGTACAAACCCTTTAAATTTATTGTTTACAAGACAGAAAAATACACACAATTAATGAAATATGTACTAAAAATAATTTAGATTTACAAACGAACAGATCTTCATTTTTATGATCTTTATATAATTGATACAAGGCAGGCTATTCCAAAATAGCGTACTAGTCAAATCCGCATACATTTTAACCGCATATGGGTTTTCTCATAATGTTCGCCATCATTGTTATAGGAAGTGATATTTAAACTTAATTCTAAAACAATCTCAATCACAACGATTCTTATTCCAATCTATCTGTATTCGGTTGACTGTACAGTTGCATAACTCTATCTCAAAGGGCTTCTTTTAAATCCAATAACCGACTGCGAAAGGACGACCGGTGTCCTCGCATGTCACGAAACATCGCTAACACTTCCACTTTAACCATTTCCACTTCAACTTTAACCTTCCTTACATACATATAATAGATGTTAGTTTCCGATATTATTTCCAATTGTTATTTGTTTAAGCGTGTCCTCATGGCAATATAACAAGGAATTAATATCTATTATACATTAAACTACAGAGCAATGTTCAGTACGCCATTCCAGGGAAGCGAAGGACGACAAATGGGTCCCACAACACAAAATAAATAGAAAGCCCTCAGGCTTTAATCTCGCGTCGTGTGGCGACGGGATCAATACATCTCAATTGCGTGTTAAACGTGGATATACTGCGGGGAGCCTCAGCGCTGGAGTGGCTACTTATCTCGAAAGGTCGAGGAGTCAAATCTGATCCCAAAGCACTTTCGAGTCGAAGGACATTGGGCTATTTTCGTCCAAATAGCTGTATAGTAGCCTCGAGCAAGTATTATATGTATATTTGCGTTCACTTGTTCAGCCCTTTAGTACATCGGATACGTATTTCGTTAAGGGCTTCTCAGAAGAAAATCACAAGGTATTAAGCTTCAAACAGGTTTATATCAAATTTCCTTATTATCCTGTTTCTCAAAGGCTTTTAGTTATACATTGTTTCTGAGTTTCTTTAGCCAGTAGGATTAAATTATAGAACGAAGTTTTGTTTTAGTATACAGCAGAGTAGTGTTGAGTGAGTTGAGAGCGTGCAGTGAAGGATGTGAATTCACGAAAGCTACTTTCCTACTAGGTTCTCAAGATATTTTTTGAAATAATCCATAGCGATCTCTCCAGATTAAACATTTTTGCCCACGTTTGCTATATATGACATAATATAATCAAATCGTAAGTATGTATCGCATAGTCCAAAAATTTATCAGATACATTTCTTGTACACCCAAAAGATGGTCGGAACCTAACTCGTACTTGTGACGTCAATGCTACAATGCGACACAAATATTCTACTAATAACCTATCGTCGCATACCTCCGAATGCAAAGTATAGCATTTTTTTATTCAATACCTTAGACATGAAAAAAACCTTAATTAAATCATCACTATAGGCTCACCAACATTAACGTGGGGCTTATAACATAATTGGTAAAAAGTGGGAGTATTACACCCCTGTGCTTGCACCTTCGGGGAAATACAGTCGGAACATTATGTTCTGTTATTGTGGTACTTTAATGGTGCGGAAGGTTTAATCCTTCCAGGAACTGTAATAATGAATATTACGGAACCAATGATCAGGCATAAAGTAGCGATGAACAATTTTTAACGAAAAATAATTTTTAAGTACAAGAGAACTTGCTAGATTAATGTATCAAATGACTAATCCTTTCTAAATGACGCCCGACCACCTTTCCAGGATGGTCGAGGACGTTTCTGGAGGACACGACGCTATTTTCGAGCCCAATCTTCTATCAAGGATTATTCCTTAATTAACAGTTAATCTGTTGATAGCGTGTGGGTTAGAACATACGTTCTAGGTTTACTCCACGCAAGTCGCACATGTATTTTGTACAAAAGTTGCATTTTAGTAGATAACTATTTAGGTATGTACCTATATCAAACCTACGATGACGGCTAAGAATCATCATCATAAAGACTTTAAATCAGAACCTCTGATATCAAACCATTTAGTAGCTATTGGGAGTATTTATTTGCATTAAGCACAAGACCCTCAAATGAGACCTAAGTAAAACGACGAACATTTGTGCTTGATAAAAACTCAATATACATAAAGTACGTCTAAACCTAACCTAACAACTAAGGCTTAGAACGATGAAAACTGAGCACAATATTAAACATCTTCAGTAAGTTATTCGTAGAGAATTATACACACAAATATTTAAGGCTCGCGACCCTTTGTGTCGAAGACATATTCGCAATAGAGATCTGAAAGCCACTGAAAACGCGAGAATATGAAAATGTTCGTTATCATTTAGCACTGTAAAGGTTAAATCAGATTATGAAAAATCAAAATATTTAATTTCTTCGAAATGTACGTTTTTGTTTTTAGAATTGTCAGCAGTATAAGACAATGATGTTGCAATAGTGTTGCCAGCTAGGCGACCGAGCTGTCATTCATTGAGTACGAATATTGTGCCGCTACCCACATCAAAGGACGCTCCAGTAGATGTGCTAGTTCTATACAAACCAAACGTCACATGACACGGAGCCTAATTCACGTCCACATTGTCGTATAGTGAATACATTTATAAGAAACTAATCTTTTTCACACCCTTGTGCTGATATATGTGCATAAGTGTACCTATCGCTTACTAAAACATACGAGTATATATAGCTGTAATTATTATTACCCAAAATCAGTTGATGTTGAGAGTAATTACACTAAATCTCCATTAACTGGTTATAGCTATTTTTGAGGTTGTATTGGACGCTTGTTTCAAAATATTGAGCCTTAATAATAAAAGTTCCTTTTGATAATTCAGGTACGCCGGCTAATGGTCGATCCGAGAAAGGAGAAACAAGACACGGTACACAACATCACGCCTGTATCTCCCAAAAGAGATAGACAGAGGAGAATAGCACATTCCCACGTTTCACCAGTTACGTTATATGTACGTCCAGTTATGGAAAGGGTGGTGACTGGTGAGTCTGTTGCCATACACTGGGCAGAAACTGAACCTCTAAGCTACTACTAGGAATATCCAGTTAAAATCCCAACAATACCCGATCCGGAGATCGAAACCAGAGTGATCCCAGGACATCACGCTCGGCAATCGCGCTTGCAACTACTCAACCAACGAGGTCTTGTTATAGTCTTAACAAATCTTTAATTTTACAATTTTTTAAATCTTTAATGTAACAACAGATGGCGCTGTAAGACATTGTTAGCGTGGCTTTAATAATAGGCTGCTAGCGGCGAAGGACTTTGTAGCTGAGGTACTTTTCATAATGTATACAGTGTTACCGGCGCTTAATTAATACTCATGAGGCAAGGTGAGACTTTAAGAGATAAGTAATTAACGTGCTGTAATGCAGTAAAGTGAGCTTGGGCTTATAATATATGTTATACATATAGTTTTAGGTTCATATTTGTACATAAATGGGAGATGTGTGGCCAAATAGCGAGTATCAGCGAATAGTAGAATAATAAAAGTATCTAACATTCCAACAAATCTTGTATTAATGGAACCAAGAGCAATTATTAAGAGACGGCGTGAAAATATGTATAGATAGGTATGTAAGAGCAAATATTAGAGATTTCAACAGGCAGTCGGTATATAAGGACGTCGTACGATTTGTAAATGTCACGTCCTCACGGCCCGCGGACAATGCTTGGATCCAACTTTGCTTTTATGCGATCCGAATTTCATTATAAATTCATAAATTCCATGCGACCTCAGGTGAAATTCAGGCAATTTTTCTTTACTTTTGCAATACCGCACATTAGGAGTATTGAAAATATGAAGTATACCTATCTAGATATAAGAAATGTTTTTAATAACCAACCCTTTATTTAATTACCTAAAGTCTCGGCTTTGTAAAAATGTATTGTTATCAAATCAATGATTCTAAGTTACTCAAAAAATATTGTCTTTCATGCCTAAAACAAATGGGTAATGCATAATCGTTGTTGT
>DWME01009439.1:0-10927 GCA_018244795.1 Parelbella ahira ahira | reverse complement strand
GTGTGTGAAGTCTGCCAACCCGCACTTGGCCAGCGTGGCAGACTATGGCCTTGACCCTCTCAATATGAGAGGAGACCTATATTCCAACTGGATTGACAAATGGGTCGATTATTATTTTTATTATTTTCTATAGTCAACTTTAGCAAAGAAGCGTACTTATGTCCTCTGTAAAACTCGCTTTATAAAATTTTTTTTTATTTGTGTAAATTTCTTCGTAAAATAAATACTTTTTTCTTTTCTGTAAAAATAGCTCTGTAAAATAAATACTTTATTTTGCTTGTCTTATGAATTACAGATTCTGCAATGCAGGGAATACCAACTGGTGTCAATACAACGTTGCAATACAATAAAACCCTTTGTTTGCTCGAATTAAGAAGTGGTTAAGGAGATTGGCAGTATTATCCTTGCGGATGATATTTATAGGTCTGGCGCGTGGTATTGTCAGTTTTGATTTGTAAAATTTTCTGCTTGAATTTTTCGTTGGATATGCAGCTGTTACTGGAATTCTTTAAGTATTATTCACTGAAAGAACTCCAATACAAATTTTCCAATTATAATCGTAATATATGAAGAAATTAAGAATTAGTTGTCCACAAAGTGTTGTAACAAAAAAAATTAAGTGACTTTATTTTTTTTTCAGTTACTGAGCGCGGATACATTGTTCAATAAAATCAGCATAGGCTGCTAAATTGGTTGCTGACAGTGATTGAGAAAAACGATTTGAAAGGTATCTATAGTGCACAAGATGGAGTTTAGCGAGAATGTGGCGATCTCACATTTCCCAACATAATCGCCCCACCATTTTTCGAATTAAAAGACATAACAGTGGGCTATCGCAAGCGCTAAGTTAACAAAGTGCGCCATAAAATAGGGAACGGCATTAGAAAATCGGCTTAGAGATTGCCGAGAAAAATAAATCTCGACCCACGCGAGCGACCTAACCCAACGAACACACAGGGAGAAAGAGACAAAAAAGTCGGAGCGGGGAAAAAAATTCAAACGCGAATACACTCGAGGGGAACGACCTGCGAAAAATAAGACGAAAACAAGCGCCCGCGCACATGTGCGTTCGGCCATTTTTTTACGCTGTCTCTGTCTAACGCCGAAAAAGGGAAGGGATTGTGTATGTGCGAGCGAGAGGAGATACAAAAGAAAGCGCGAGGAAAGAGTGTGCGGTCGTTCGCGCCTTAGTTCCGTGCGTGGCCGCTAGGAGCGCGCGTGCGCGGGGTTTTCTTCCTGTTCGGTAAATGTGTTTCCATTTTTGTCTGTGGTATTTCATTATGGGCAGTTAGTTGGTAGTTGAGACAGTGCGTACTACGCGGGCAGGGAATATGAAACAACGTTCGAAACGGAACGGAATTTTAATAAACGATCGCGTAGATTAACCGATCCAGATCAGAATAACAATTGGCCCGGGATTAATATTTATTGTAATATTCAATGTGTATGCCATATTAAGTAAAGTAAATACAATGTACTTAATTTTACTTAATATTTATAGAAATTTTTAATGTCTATATCGTCAAAAATAAAATAAAACAAGAATGTTTAACTATGATATCAACAACGCTGCGCCGGTGATCATGACTTTATCTTACAACTGCTATTTTTGTATAAATTTATAACAAGCTCTTTTTATTTATTTATTTATATTTATCTTGCTTTTCTGTTATTCGTAATCATGTCTAAATTATAGAAATGCGTTTCAATAATTACAATTTAAGATAACAACGTATATTAAAATTGTACAATTCTATAAATCAATGGAAATTGTAATACAATAACATAAAATAAAAAAGTGTTTACACGTAATCGCGCGCGGGCTACAAATCGTAAAATCTGCAGATGAAATTATTTATTATTTCGATTTATTTGTTTTATGCCTTCTATCTTTTTAATTAGGAGTATGGACTGCAGCAAAAGCTTGAGTTTTAAAACTGTATTTTGCTCAATAACCGCAAAGACCTGCACTACTTTCTCTGCTAGCTGTACCTGTAATATCGATCGATTCACCTACATGTAATGCAAAATGAACTTTAAACCTATATGAATAAAGATTTTATTCGTGAAGTATGAATATAATGAATCTGTCTTTACGTTGATTTAGCGCTTCTGCAGCCATTTTAATTGATGGTTTTTCTCCGCATGTTACGGATCTCTAGTTAAGGCGAATATACATATGTAATATTTTTTTATATCAGCTTGTTAAGATGAATGTATGTAAATTTAAACTATTTCTTCATTATTCTGTTGTTATGACACATTCGAATTGAGTCAAAAATATGAATACTTGGAAGAAATAAAATACCGGGATAATTTGATATCTTAGAGTAGGATAAAATTAGTTTGCTGTAGTTTAACATTGTGCATACATTAATACTTTAACAGGTATATTTATTTAGATGCTATACAACTTAAAAATTGTACGGAAAACAAAATATAACTTTATTACAATTGACCATATAACATGGCCACGTTAATTGAGGTAGCCTGAGATACCAAAACATGAAGCACATTGAAAATGATCCTCAACCATACAGCTTGCAGTAGACCTCGAGCTCTGAGGATAGACACAAGTGTTTTGCTTGATTTTGACTTTACTAATAAAAATGAAAATGACCACTTTGCGTTTTAGAAGAGATTTTGGGGTAATTTTGCTTCTATTTATAGTTCTATTTGAGGTCACTCGTGTTCATTAATTGTTAATTTGTTCATTAAAACATTTCGTATATTATATATTTTTGTAACAATGTTAAATTCTCTGCCTACCCCGACAGCGCCTAACGTAAAGATGTAATAATAATAACCGATGTTTTATAATCGAATCGAGCGGTCCAAAGTAAAATAAGAGTAGGGTACGAGTGGCGCCATGCTGCTGCAAAATACCACTTCACTATACAGAGAAGTTTCCTTGTTTTTGAAAAAGCAAAGCTTTGTAAATCACTTTGCGTTCTGCAAAGTTGCAGTTCAAAGGCGTATTACCGTAATATGTATGTGTATTATGTAGGATATTGCAAGGGGCATCGCAATTTATTATATCTGCTACGGAGGCGTTGTAAATATGAGTAAAAAAGAAATTAAGACAAATAGGAAACACAAATTATATGCAGATTATTAAAACCACATGTATACCTACAGGTATATCTAACACGTGTAAATACTAAATGAACACAAAATTGAAAAATAAAATACAAGTTTTATTATAACAGCATTAGCACTGTTTTACCTACCCTTAGTTGTACAGAGTCCAATATAATCGATGGTACATTTTTCAACACGACTCGTGTTATTGAAGGAATTCTCGCATCTCTATCAAACAATGTTTATAGCGCAATATTTATAACATTGTCGTAACATCAAAACAGATTTATGTGCATTTTCGTGACCACGCTGACCAAATCCTTAACCCGCAATACTAACCAGGATACCTACATAGACGATAATAAATTATAACCATAGACAACTGATATGCGCGGGTGCCGCTGAGTCATAGACAAAATTTGTTGTCCAAAATTGTTTTTGGCTTTGAATTCGCGTTGAGTTGAGATATAATATTTTTGGACTTTATACCTATTTTGAAACTCCGTGGAGGACAACTTGAATGATATACCTATGTAATTTATTTTGTTATAACAAAGTTTTACATCGTGAATAGCGAAAAATTAATTGATATGATGAACATCGTCATAGAGCCAAATATGTTGATAGGTATCTTTGTATTTACCCTTTTTCGATTAATAAGCATTTAATTTTTGTCTCACACAAAGGATTCTTCGCAGCTCTGTAGGTGTTTTAATGTGGCAATGTATAGTTCATTCTATTTTCCAAACGACAAATGAAAATTGTGACGATCGGTCGGAATTTTTGCCGCCTGTCCATTAATCTCTATTTGAATTTGGCCGCGTTTATCATAGCATTTGATTTAGACAAATTAATTAAAAACAACTTATTATTGTAGAAATACAGTTGCATAATTAATAGTCTTACCATTATGCTCTCTAAATAAAATAGACTCTACAAAAAAAACCGGAGCAAAAAGATACAGACTTTAAAAAATCCAAATCTTAAATAATTATAAAGAATGGAGTGCTCTAAAGAGATTGCTTAGGTGACTATGAGGTAACCTTCGCACTATATTGTCCATTCTCGCCCTTATTGCGTTACTTATAGAGTTCAAAGTGGTTTTGACCGGGGAAACACAATAAGTGCGGCCAGTCTCACCCAACCTGTTTTTTCTCTGCCTATCACATTACACATTTTATAATATTCTAACATTACAATCTATGTCCTATATCGAAAAGTGTTCGTGTATCTGTGTTTTGTTTTAAAGAAATTTTAGGTAAAATGTGACTCAACATAGAAATGAATTTTGGAATTCCGTACTGAAGAGTAGGACAAGCATCGATTTGATGTAATACATTTTTCAAGAATCCTATAATTAATAATCTATGTATTATTAAAATACACCCACTGGATAAGTTTAATTTAATATTACATGAACTTTTAAGTTCCCGAACATGGCACATCCTCAATTAGAATTTACCGATAGGAATACGTTAGTAGACTTTTATAAAAATTAACGAGTGTGCCCTGATAGGCTATAGGGGTTTTGATGTAATGTCACACCTGTAATCAGCGAAAGGGTAGGCAGAGGAGTGTAGCACACTCCCACATATCATCAGTTACGTTTGGGTCCCACTTTGGCGTAAATCGTGTACCTATTACTATGCACTGGGCATAAATGCAGACTCTGAGCCTTAGAAAAATCCAATAGTAACAGGGGTTTTAGTGGTTATAGGGGTTACCGTGGATAAAAATTCAATACAACCTAATCTCTACCACAGACATTGCGTCTCTCAGGTATTTTTTATTGATGATACCACCTACTTTTCGCTTTATCTGTTATCTCGGTATCTCGCTTTATCTATTAAAGAATATTGAAGGAGTAAACAAAAATCATTTTGGAGCATCACTCCTTAGTAACAAAAGTATTATGGAAATATATTTCTTCAGATTCGCTACCACCTCCAGATTCGCAGTTCTGGTCGTAAATGGTTATATTGGACCAAGATCAGTGGCCGGTGTTGAAAGAGACGTTCAGCAGTATATTGACACGGTGAAAAAATTCATTTGTTACATAGTTTTATTTTATAAGAAGACCCAAAGTTGTTATGACAGAATATCCCCTGGAATATAGTATCGTGGATTTTCCTGTGATGAAGGGTAATAATAATCTAGAACACTGTTAGGACTATACATTTGTCTTATTCGAAACGATCACTTGTCAAACAAAGTCGGGGGGCAAAACTAATTGTATTCTAATGGTAAGTGTTTTTCTAGACTTTACTAATCTTAATATAAATTGCTATATTATTGTCGTATGCTGTGGAAAAAATCCATGCAAATTTGCATAATGTGTTTATTATTTATTAAGTTACATATACCTACTTTGTATCGATGAATATGTTGTTTTGATAAATGTCGTATAATCTGGTAAATATAAAGAATATGTTTCTCATTGTTATGAACGTAATTTTTAATTAAAACAATAACCATTGGACAGATTTTAAATATCTTGTAACGACGTTGTGAAGAATTAAAACCAATTGTCGTTAGGCTGATAAAACATATTTTTTCAAGAATTTGTATTTCATAAACACTTTTAAAAAATTCAAATTGCCCAATGAACGAAATTTACAATTTTTAGGTTTGATTTATTTTACGTTTTACCTAAAATTCAACATAGACCTTTAATAATTTCAATTAATGTACCAATCAATCAAATTCAGTTAATATTTAAATTAATATCGCTATTAACTATCATAAAATATAAAAAAACTCCATCTCGAGGGAGATATACGTGTATTACAGGCTATAAGTATTAGGTTCAAAATGGCGGCTTGTTAATAATGCCATTGTCTGGAACTGGTAGAATTTTGGTTGCGACACCGGCGCCCGCGCAGGCTTGACTCATGCGAAGCTATGTAGTGGGGACTGGGGGGGATGGAGCCGCCACACAACACCTTATGCCTTTGTAAATAAGCACTATATTTCAATACTTTGGTGCGCTGAAGGCACTTTTGGTATTGTTTTACGAAATCGTTTCAAGCTGAGTCGTTATGATAAATAAATAGGTTCCAAAGACTTCGGATCTTGCAGATAGGTTCTCTTAAATTCTCAAACATGACTCTGTCGGTGTCGACCGTCTCGCTGTCCATAAATGTAACTTGATGTTAAAGTTATTTAAGTAATCATAACAGCTACCTGGATTCATGCTTAAATAATTATATCTTAGGACTAGTGACACACGGCAATCTGATTCATATCTAGCCACTAGACAGGTGATGCTGACTAAATATATAAACAGATTTATAGATAGACATAGTCTTATGTCCGTCATGCTAATATGTATCCTATGTGGGAATCGAACCGTAAGCACCCTCTCTCCAAGCGTCACTGAACTTAATGCTAGTCACTAGGAGTCCACTTTAAATGAGTACTGATTAGCCGTTATGCGATGTATGTCAATTTTTTCGGTATATTCATGAACGTACATTAATTACCCTAAATGTAACAGGACGCCTGTAATCGCTGGAGAGGTAGGCAGAGGAGTATAGTTCACTGCCACGTTTCACCAGTTACGTTTTGCGTCCTATGGAATAATTAGGTAGCATATAGCCATACATCATGACAGAGCGTACATCTATGTACATATATACACACACGACACACACACAAACATATGCGTGTGTATATGTATATACTTACATGATAATTTTTAGATTCCTCTGCTGGTCACGAATCTTTTTCGCGACTGCAGGAACCTTGGAATATCCTCTACCACACTCGCCTAGTACTGATTGTGCAGACACAGGTTAATGGACAACTCCTGCGGTGAATGTTTATAAATGCTTAAACAGGAATCGCGCTTGCAACCTCTCGACCACCGCGGCAGTCACATGTCTACATGTATGTATCTAATTTTCTAATTATCACCGAATATTGTAATGCAAATTAAATTCACATATATATAATTATAAACATACTTGATATATTCAAACTTCGTGAAGATATCTAGTCTGTAGAGCGATAGAAACAACGTTTGCGCGTTCGCAACGGACAGCACGGCCGGCGCTGCGTATTATCGACAATGTTTATTTGCACGGACTGAAAGAAGGCAATCTGGCGGAGTAAGGCCGCCTGCACACTAGCCGCGTTACATAATACTTATTTTACAAATTTTGAAATCGATTGATGATTAAATTATTAAAGAATAATTAAAGTACATATAGATAAGTAAGTAATAATTGAAGTTAAAATAACTAGTTAAAAGTTCCCAAAATAACTAAAAATAATTGTTTATTAGATAATAGATACAAATAATTTTCCCACAAACAATATTTTATTATTAATATGCAACAGTTGTTTTTATCCCTCCGCTGGGCATGATTGCTGCTATTCCTACAAAAATAGCGATGATATATAGATTCTAGGGAATAGGAAAACGCCATGTTGACAATACCGTTTAGGTTTTTTTTAATGAAATGTCATTCATTGTTTCGTCATTCTACCATTAGACGGGACCTACATATTTACACACATCCTTTCCAGTAAATAGCTATCCCTGTGAACGGAATAGGCATTACTAACTGGATGTGTTATAGCTAAATATGTTTCTAAAGCCTACATTTACCACGCGGCGGTATGTTCTTAATAAATTAGATCCATATTATTTTCCATGTAACAAGCGACCATTAATCAACTGCTTACATCTATATCGTACATAATGGTGAAACTACAATCCAGTTTGTATGCAACGTGAAATTGTACATGATCTTCCTGATTTCGCTCGTATACGGCGTGTAGTATTTGTATACTGCATTAAAATGTATTAGCAGTTTAGGGCAGAAAAATAAATATGTGATAGGAAGCAAATAATAGGAGGTGGAAATATATATACAATGAAATGCTTGAATCGGTACTATAATATAAACCTCGAATATTTCGTTTTTAAATGTATGTCCGCTCGAATCGAAAATTATATCGCGTAAATCGATTTTAGCGAACCTCGATATATTGATAATTTAGAATTTAACTTAGGTCAGGGTATAAAATTAATTGCTGGGACTTCCCGTTTCTACTGTAACGAAAGAAACTGTAAGAAACCACTAGTAACAAGATTATTCAAGGATTCCGTTTTACAAAATCCTAATACTCAAATTGCTATATAAAGAAAAACAAACTTACCGTTATCAAGTAATTACCTACCAAACAAAAACTTGTAAAAAATACAATCAAAAATGAAGAAGGGAGGTCGCAGAGCGCTCGTGTGAACTACGCCGATGGCTAGCGAATTCTATTTTTGATGTTTGGATCGGTTAATGCGCGCGATGCAGTTTTATGCACAAATTTGCGCCCGCGCCGCCGGATGGAACGCCCGCCATTTTTAAATTTAAATTTAGAGCCCGAATCGCAGGAAGCTCGTGCTATTTTCGAGTTTTATTTATTCGTCTAGGCGTGGTTTGGCATTAGAAATATGGCGGTTAGAAAAAAACATGGCGGCTAAGTATAAAAATGTTTTAATACAGATTTCTACATATAGAACAGCAGACTCCTAGAGAGTTCGAATTCAGTTTGATTCAGATTGAAAGATATTTAGATGATATCAAGATTTAAAGGCATATTTTAAAGTGATATAAGCACTGTTGTTGACAACGATCAGTATAATTTATACAATACGGGTTAAAGTGAGCAAAGTAGTTATTGAATATTAAAGAAAAAACAATTGTTACTTTAACATGTCTTATTAAGATCAACAATCCGTGCATACATCATATTTCCATCCAATTTAACAAAATATGTGTGTTCAATAATGTATAAGCTTTTCTTACACGGTCGGGCCGCGTGAAATAACTAAATGTTTATATGAAACCCTAAATAACAAACCCAAAAAAATAAAAGAAGTACCTAGTATGTTTAATTAGTCAAATAAATGTCTAAACTACCTACAGTTTGTTCACGTTATTAACACAAACTTTAACACTTTAAGTACTTTTTATATAATACCAATATTTTTATGTATTTCCTTACAATATCAATAGTTAAACTATTTAATCATAAATTAGGTACAACATATATATAGGTACGTTTAATAAATTTTAAAACCAAACTCGAAATGGCCCAATTTTAAGTAAAGTAAAATTTGAAAATCGTAAAAAATAGCTGCGTTATTTAAAAAAAACCCTATAAATAATATTTCCTTCTGAATGTACAATAACTTCACTTCCTGGGCATAGGCTGGACGTAAATAACTCCAAAATCATGGGACCGAGAAAAATTGGGTTAAATTTTTGCTGAATTAAGTATTAGGTACTCATAATTATATCAGCCCTTGAATGTCCACTGCTGAATATAGGCCTCCCCTAATCATCAGTTAATCACTACTATTGTATAAGCATTTTTAATATAGATATCATTGCTGTATATACTTTCAAGACGGTCAAAGAAACAAAATTAACCAAATCCGTATGCAGCGACTAGTGCATCATAAAAATCCCGCTTGAAAGATGCATTGAACAGACGCAGAGCGGAGTTGCGTTATTTTCGCCGATGCAACCTTGAATTTTGTGGGTATTTTTGTAATGCACCCACTGCACTTGGCGAGATACGAACTTTTAATTATAAAAAGAATATATAAAATGGCATGTACGCATATTCCTATGTATAATAATATATTGTTGGTGATATAAAGTTGTGCATTTAGTTGTAATAGTAACATGCACAAGATAATTAAACGGACTGAAATGACTGGATGAACTGACGACCTGGTCAAGGCCGCAGAGAACGAGTGTCTCCAAAAAGCAAGAGATAGTGGATATCTCTGGATTGGATCAATAACATCAATCAAAATAATTTTAATTGACGTTAATTAGAACATGACCATTAATGAAAACGAAGATATCGTATCCTCAGATTTATCCCATCGCGCTGCTGCAGTAGAGAATAATTTCTGCTGACCTTAAGTATTCTGGATTCGTATAGCGCACCAAATGTTAATGTCCCTGCCTAACCCATAGAGAAAATACGGTTCATAGTGCTATTTACATCGCGTACTTAATAGATTGTGTAAATATCAAATATAATATCCTGTTGTAACCTATTTGGTCAAATAATGGCTGATTGTAGTTTAAAGTCACTGAATCATGCGGGCGTATATGAAAAGTCATGAAGTTAGGAGAACAATATTATTTGGCATTTGGTGGCCTCTGTCTACCACGTAGCCGACCTGGAGCGATCGTATATTAATGTAATAATAATACTCTTAACATTATAGAAGTGTATGTACGTAATGCTGAAATAAATTCTATTAGTAACATTGTCAGTAATTTTTTGGCGAAGTATTGTTCACGTGGTCATCCACGCGCACCTATGGATACAGTGTGTTGTCATATTTACATGTATTGTGTTCTTTTTTATAGATAACATGTTTATTGAGCCGTTGGATACATTGGTCATCATATCGGCCTGCCTGGCAGAAACCCGAAATCGATTACCGACCGATCGAAATAATTATTCGAAATACTTCTTTTATTTTTTTGTGTGTGTCTTTTAATACTTAATCCTAGTATGGGCGAGACCATTTAAATATTATTGTTACCGAAATTTATAATATTATTATCGTTACCGAACAGAGCAAGCAATAAAATAACTCCTAACATTTGGACCAATTAGTCATGTCGATATGGAATACTTTGGTCGTTGGTACATATTGGCACAAAAGTTCTTATGCATTATAGGTATGTCGATTTTTCGTCTATCTATTTTTGCAGTTGCCAGTTTTTATCCCTTCGATACGGCGCCTTGTTCGTTTTGACACTTACGGCAAATCGACCAGTTGGCAATGCTAATGAGACTGGCGATGTTCGTG
>DWME01009438.1:0-10927 GCA_018244795.1 Parelbella ahira ahira | reverse complement strand
CCCGACCCGGGATTTGAACCCAGGACCTCCCGATCGGCAGTCGCGCTTGCAACCACTCGACCAACGAGGCAGTCAACTTAGTAACACCCTACTTTACATTGCATATTCAATGTATCATGATAATGTAGAGCTACAAATGTATAGAAATGGTTAGACGTTTGAATCTTTACTCAGTAGAAGGCCAAAGATTGCAAATATTTTCTTGGCAAGGTTCTCTACAAACAGCTCATCAAGCGTCGAGCCAAATTCTCCACATTTTTATTTGCGTAGTTTGAAATCAGAACGTATAGCGCGCCGGATATGTTCGAAATTCGTTAGTAGAATTTTACTTTTACCTTGCATCTTATGCATTCGTATTGAACATATTTTCCCCTTTGAAACGCTATGTTACGGATATCATTCAATTCAACGGTATTTCAACAGAAAATACTAATTTCGTTTTTATTTGTGCGACTGCAACCACATATGAATAGGTAGACACATATGTACGTATGAAATGATATGCCTCAGAAATATACATACATATGAGCACATGGATAACCTAACAGATATTTTCTTGTAAAAATGTAAGACGAAAAGTTCCTGAAGTTGATTCGTGAAGTATTATAGATTATAGTATTGTACAATAATTTGCATGCCATAGCAAGGTTAAATTTACAAAGAAATAATAAATAAAAATGGTTAAATAAATTAAATGTAAGTATTGCAATTCCGCCCAAGCTGTATGTGAAGGATTTGTTTTTAAATAACAATAATAATTTTAATTCATGCTATCAAGTTAACGTTCGTACGAAATAAATTGTAGTTTTTTTATCTCAGTTTCAAGAAGACAAACTTACAGAACTTTGTTTCGTATAAAAATAATGTCTTATTTACATTTGCATTATAGACATGTCTGTCTAACTATAAAATTGGATAACATCTAACATCATATATAATTAAATATAGACAAGTCCATGAACATAATCTCTGATATTATAGATACATACATTATAAATAATCAGAACGTCTTCACAGCAATGAAAACACCAAAACTGTGTTCAGTTAACACAGTAAGGATAAAAGCAGGGTAATACATTAACACGCTATTTTCAATTTCACTCGCATACAAAAACACAGTCCGCAGAGCGAGCTGCTACCGAAATTCTTCCGTAGCACAACAAATCAGTTTTGCCGTTTCATGAATACTAAACTGTGTTTGTCAGTCGGCCATCCACGTCGCTTTTTTATTCCCAGCGGCCGCCGCTCGCACGCTCGGGAATATCTGAATATTCACGTTAAGTATACATTTTTTTATCATTTGTTTTTATCTACATAAACATGTTAATCCTATCGCCTTTTGTAAACAAATCAAAAATAATACATTGTTAAAATTATATGAAAGATGCTAAAGCTTAAAACTTCTGCTACGGTATAAAACGTCTACTAAGCTATTAAATGTCTACTGCCCGTATAAACTTATCGAAATGTAGCCACTTTATGATGAGCAGTCACCATAATATTCTGGGCGTTGCGGACACAGGCGTGGTGCGTAGAATCGAACAATATTCAAGGCGAAATAAACTATGATCTCCTTACTTTACCATACTATATCGTAAGCCACAGCTCACTAGCGACCAGATAAGTTTGCAACGAAATTGAAGATAATATTTAGCAAATAGACGACACCAAGAAGACGTCAGCTTTCAATAAATGCCTTTTTCATTAAATGTTTTCTTGAAGTGATATATTGAATGTTTCTTAGAATGTGACATCAAAGGAATAGACGTAGCGATAAACAGAAACGAAGGCCAGATAACATCGGTGTTCGCGCGCCAAAGGAAATTGTATGTTTTTAGAACCTCGTAAAATAGTTATCCGATCAAAAACATTCATGAGCTTTATATTCATGAGCCAACTCTCCACATTCTTGGAGAGTCAATTGTGACGTCAATATCACCTTTAAAAAACATTTCGATTCATATAACATATTCTGTAATAAATATCAAAATGTGACGTACTCGTATTTTTCGTGCAACGATAAAAATATTAACATCAGTAACAACACATTAGAACTACACGGGTACATACACAAAGACAAACATTAAAACGCCTCGAACGTTCTAATTACTGCTGTGCTCGAGTGTCCGTACCCTTCATAAAGCCTGATGAAAACGCAACTTCGCTATTACAATGCAGTTATTCAGAAAATCGCTAAAAATGATTTATATATAACAATATATTGAAAGCTATATTCCTGGCTACGATATGCTATAAAGAAGAGGACAAAGCAAGTCCCAAAAGTAGCAAATGTCTCACCCAGAGGCACTACTACCTTATCAATGCTTTGTGAATATTCATGGCATTCCTCGACTGAGGCATATTAGTGTGAGGCTATTTAACCGTTGTTATATTGTTGCCTCCGAGCTGTTATGTGAATGTACTGTATATGGCGAGCATACCCCCTCCCTCGTACTGATACATACTATAGATGCTTTGAACTGCCCACTAGTAGTACAAACAAACGAGACACAAGTGTATACATTTACTATTCAACATGCGGGTTTACGTAACTATTCAATTCGATTCTATCAACCATGAATAACGGTTGTATAGTTGTCCTACCATGTAAATGTATATTCTCAAATAGAATATGTATGTGTATGTTATAGATATAACAAAACGTCGGGTACATTATGACACTCCCAAATATTGTATGGTACCTATATGATATATTACTTGTTTAACAATATTTCTTCCTTAAATAGATCAATGAAACCAGTGATAATCTGTACCTGATTTGACTTTAAAATGGGAAAATTATGATATTTATCCGTTAATACATCAAAGTCAAGGCTTTGTCGACTAGTCAAGACTGGTCTATTTTAGTAAACGTTATCAAAGAAGGGAAAAAATGTTGACGTTTATTTTGTGGTTGAGGCAGGTAAAATAAAATGAAAGTATGATTAAATTACGCACCGGCTTAAGTCACGTACATATGTATATATGAATATGAGTTGAGACCTTAGCTGAGACCGCGCTGCGATAGGCGGACGCCCATGAAGGACCTCAAATACGTTCAAGACTAGTCTGCGCATCTCCGAAAATCTTATCTACGTCATTTAAGCTAGTATATAATTTAATCATTTATTAGATATACTCGTATTTATATATACTTAGGCAACATTTGATAGTAACATGTTGGCTATATAAATGTACACGATTTTCTCTCAGATAATGCGCAAACAGTTAAATGAAACTACTTTAATTACGCTACGACTGTACGAACTAATGCCTTTTTAGCTTTCCTTCGCGGGAAGATGTTACAAAAAATTATGCAAACGAATATTTGAGACTACTTCTATTTCATTAAATTAAAGTTACTAGTAGTTGTTTTCACAATATGCTAACAGTACACATCTTGAATAACTTACATCTAATTTTCTTTTCTTTCAAACATGATCTTTAAATGAGAATTGTCTTGAATACAGTTTACAGGTTATTCCTTCAGTCAGCTTATGAAATATAATTATTGATAACGTTAAAGAAAAAACCATTACATAACCGATGTCGAAGAAGAACTTCAGCAATGTGTTTCAAATTTCCAAAAATCGATCAAATTGTCAAATTCCATTAGTTTACTACAACCATTTTTATATTTCTGTGTGTTGATACACTTTTGACTACAAATACGTATCCCGAATGTATGTATTCGAATTATTCCATTTCGTAATATGTAAATTGCTAGAAATTGAAATACAATGTATGTAGATACAGTTATTCGAAAACGACGTTTCTAGAACCGAATAAATATGGTCAAATATACGAGCTTGAAATATCTCCTTCAACGTATCATATTTATTTGTGTTAATGAACATCAAAATCAAATTGAAACAATTTACCGCGTTCATCGGATTTATCCACCCTACAGGGCACGTAGGGATACATGCAGTAGACCGAGAAAAATCCGGAGGGAAAAAAAACGACTCTTTTTAATAAATTGTTTCGACCTTTCTAAGAGATATGAAATTATTTTAGCGCATAGTATTTATTATATCTGATGATATTGTGTTAAAAGTATCTACCCCTGGACGCACATGGGATTAGATAAATAATTTGGTTTATCTAGATATCACACGTAGTATTGTCTCAAAACATTACTGAATATGAGGACAAAAAAGGTAAAATTCTGATTTGACAGCTGAGAATGTAATTACAATAATAGATATGTTATGTTCCACAAAATCCAAAGAGAAAATTAAAAGTTAGCGAAGAATACAGTTATTCATTATTCATAAGGCAAACATTTTAGAACACTTAAAGAACACTCATATATTAGCTAAAGTTCAAAAGGACGTGTAGCCTAAATAATGAAGGTCCCCGTTGTGTCACGAGCAGATATTCGCCCTACAAAAGGATAAAAGGCTTAAAACAATGAGTTACTTTGCGTTATGAAAATATTAAGTTCCTGTTTAAACACTTTTCGACTATAACTCATTTACTTTCGACTGTAGGGAGCGGGTGAAAAAAAATAGAATGAAAGCGACCCAAAATTTAGATTTCGATCTCAATTACACCTAGAGGTGAATAACGTATATGCCGTTGGAAAATTACCAATATAAAAACATTAAAACAAATTAAAACTATGTATTAGTGAACTTGAACCGTAACCTGAAACCCGTTGAAAAGTCGCGAGGCAATGTAATACCAAATAGGTAGATCAGATACTGAATGATGAAATATTCTAAATTCTCCGAAAGACGCGCTCATATATGAAGAGAGATGAACGTGGAAGCACATCAGGTATGGTTTAATTAGCACTCGATGCTTGCGCGTTAAAACAGGAATAATCCTGTAGATACTTATGAAACCGTGTGAAATCATTCGTGTACATGTGCGAAGAAACTGTCAAGTACAATACATCGGGCATTTAGCGCGTAATTCCTCACGGGATGCGGAACGCGCCGACGGTTTCTGTTCCATTATTACTTTAAAACCTAATTCCACCGGACGCGGTGAAACCATTGGAAGTAAGTGGTTACGCTGACGCATATCACCCCCGAGATTGGATTTCGTTTGAACGCAATTGTAAATTAAACTGGGGTGCTTTGTTCAGTTGCGGGTCAAGGGATCTATTTATCACGGGGGACCAAGCAAAATGTAGAAAGTACTCGTACATACATATATAGTCATCCAACATTACTTCTTCGTAGACGAAGGAATTGAGTCAATATTCAGTAGATATTTTTTCAATGCAGCTAATGTTGCATTTCAGTTACTCACCGCAGGGTTCTACGCTTCAAATTCAAACAACCATAACTATATAAATTTATATAACTATCCTTTGTGAAACTCAATATTACTTGGTATGACGGTAAATGAAAACGTCGTAAGGAAACCTACATGTCCTAAAGTTTCCTATATATTGTCTAAATTAAAAAGTATCTGATAATCTATATCACCATCACCTATTCATATCTGGTATCTCATCTGGTATATCTCACCACCTATTCCATGGGACTTAAACGTAACTGCTGAAAGGTGGGAGTGTACTACTCTCCTCTGCCTACCCCTTCTGGGATTACAGGCGTGATGTTACGTTACGTTTATTTGATAATATGTTAACTAGCATGGTACTTACAATTTAAGAAAAATTCTGAAAAGAAAGTTATATCTAATAGTATAATAATAATAGAGCTGATAATAACTATCTAGGACATAAATAATAATGTAACATTAGCAACATCCATTTGCATGATTTAACCGTATCAACGTCTTGTTTTATTAACTATAAATTAATTATTCTTCAGAAGATACTTGAAGAGAAATATTACAAGTGCTCTACAGAAAAGTGTTACACTCTTTTTTTTAATTTTGTCTCTACCTTAACAAACTCATTTCACATAAATAAAATCTTTTTTCCGCGCAGCAGCTGCTTGTTAATGGTTGAAATATAGAATTTCCCGTTTTCCCATTAAAAGGAGAATTGACTACAATTGAAAAGAAACTGAAATCAAATTATCGGGTATATCGAGCGTCTGCGACAAATGTTCCTCATTATCGATAAGATTGTATTATCAACGAAATCTCGGCGAGGAAAAATTGGATTCCCCTTTGAGTACAAGCTGCAAAGAATTACAGGAACCCCCGCAAGCCGAATATGATATCGTTATAGTCTGATCAGAGATAAACCATGCAAGCCTTGTTCTCGAAGATGATAGAGCCTTCTTGTTTTATTTTCTTCCTGCATCAGAGCTTAAATTAGCATTTCTGTTATAAGCAAGCTGTTGGCAAAAAAAAAAAATTTCTTTTAGGAACTGTCGCTTAAATGTCTTATTCCTTAAATTGTTGTCACGATGAAATCGAAAGATAAAGGAGAAAAATTCGCCCTTATTGAAACTAAGAACCTAAGATGGAAAATTTTCATATTCAATGACATGGACTTGATCTGAGCAGCACCAACTAGAGATAACATACATACAGATGCCATATGGACCGTGAGAAACTATGAGTAATAGACTGAAAGCTTGTCGGTAATCAATTAAGGTTCTAAAAACACGCGTAAATAAGAATATTCACAATATTTCCTACTTTACCGTTATGAATGAGAAAAAGATTTTGATATTAGCACTTATCTCTATAACTAACAAGGACTAATAATAATAATTTGTTAAACACTTACACTCGTAGTTCTCAGTTGTTGAAAATTAAAAAATAAAAAGTAAGAGGGGTTAATTTAACTCCACTTGAGAACGGAACCAATTCATCAAAAGTATCTCAAAGAGAAATCTTCAGCTAATTTTAATTTTCCACGATTTTTTTTTTTAAATCGAACATAAAAGGGTATTATGTAAATTTTTAGCTTTTTTTCATTTAATGAATTGAAGTACTTAAGTGAATAATTTCAATTGTAGAGTCAGGCGGAATTAATTAGAAGTGTTGGAATTATTTATACGTCTTTCATACAATTTCGGAAACGTTAAAAATTAATTCACTCAAATTTGTTAAAAAAAAAACAGGTGTGTTGGGTACATGAATACTTACTAATTTAAGGAATTTTAAAATACGATAAAACATATTAAAAACTCTAAAATAATTTTTGGAACAATGGTATGATTTTTACTCTGCATAGAGCTTGGTGGATGGAAAACATTTTTGTACCCAAAATATAGAGAAACACGCAAGATATTACCATACAGAGCCTTCCAACTACGGTCCGTGGGGAGCAATCCATCTTAGCCTGATCTTAGATTAGAGTTCCTAACTAGAATGGACAATTACCACGCCTGTTTGTGCTTGTGAAATATATTATTTTTCTTATCATCAATTACGTTGCCAGAAACATAGGTTATCTTTTTGAGTTATTTTTAATATTAATGTAATTTATTTTACCTTTTATCGCTAATACGGTTCAATTTCATAACAATCGTTTCCGAGTAAATTCAGGCACGATTTTATTCTACGAGTAATTCAATGATTCTTAACTGACTACCGTTCTTTTATATAAAAAGTACTTAAGTACCATAGATCTATCTTTTAGACATGATTACGCAGGATTCGTTTCGAGATAACTTAATATGTAATTTTCTTGATTTGAGGTCCTTTGCGATCGAAAAAAGTCCGTACACTACAAGGGCCAATATTAAGCGGTATAAAGCTAGGCCCTCGTTCGTAACTAAAAAGGATAGCTTAACACTTGCTACGTTTTACGAGTGCTATATTGCTCTGTTATGGTCCGAGCACGTATCGCCGGGCTTAAAAAAATATGTTTACGTTAGAAGCTTTTCCTTTTAAACATATAGATACTTATACACCATGCATGTATTTAATTAATGTTCATATACTGTTTTTAACCATGAAGCAAAGCATCGTTGTAGGGGCTATAGAGAAATGTGTATAGATTCGATCCTTAGGTCCAGCAAAGAGGAAGACTAAAATCCAAATCACAATTCACTGAATGTGGTCATAGACACATTATGTTCATATTTCACATACTGACCTCAAATACTCGTATTTTCCGTTTCGCCAGCTAAACATGAACAATAAAGCATACCAATGCACATGACACTCTGCCACCATAATTTTGTTAACTGCGCATCGTCTAATATCGACAACATTCGAACTGCGAACACTGAAAATAGGTAGCAACTTAGCGTTCTTTGTTCGCCTTTGGATAGGCTTTTCAGCAACTCCGAGTGCTTAATGTGGTCACGTATTGTCAAGCCAGTAATAACAGACAAGGCTACTTTAAGGGGAGTTCGTACAAACACAATGGAACGGATACAAAGGCACATAAAGCTAGGTCCACAGTAACAGCTGAAAAGGGATTTTTTTCTTTAGTACGTTTTATGACGGTTTTTATGTTATTCCGTTATTGCTCACGCACATGTCGCACGGTGTCGCCGGCAGAGGGCGCGAGCGTGCGTCAGCGACGAAAGTAAAAGGTTCCTATGATACGAGATATGTTTTTATTACGTAATCGCAACTTCGCGAATTATGTTCTTCCGTTTGAATGAAGTTTTTTATTAACAAGGCATTTCGTTTAATAACATTTACAGCTACGTTATGTGCTTTAGACTTCAGTCTTCCAATCCGTTAGCCTGAAGCACGTTCAGACGAAGCAGTACTTCAGGTCTGGCAAGGTATTGGTAATGCCTCTGGAGTTGCAGATGTCCATAGGCGACGGTGACCACTTCCCATCAGGTGACTCGTTTGTCTGTTTGTCAGCCTATGCAATAAAAAAGGTGGCATACAATTCTGACTACACAAAACGATGCATTTTGGAGATACAAAATTACTCACTGTAACTGTAAAGGAAAATCTTTAGTAAGATATATAAATAATTTAGAGTAGTATTTCATCAACACCGTGGTACAACATCAGGTTTGCTTAAAACTTCTAAATGGGACGAATATGTTAGGCCTTATGGAACCTCTGACAATTTGGCTACAAATACGAGCACTACAAACGCGTTAACGAGAAATACTTCAGCAAAACGTTTAAATCTCTGTGATTATTTTAACCGCACATCTTAGACCAGGAAGAATATTTTACAGGACGGTGATGATCATTTCGATTTACTTTGAATTTTTGACTATCAACTGCAATGACGAATGCAGAAAATACGCTAATGTCATTATTTGTAACTATGTTAATCTATATATTATGCATTTAAAATATATGTATATAGGAATTCATATACTACATAAATTATTTTTTTTAAGATGTAATAACTGATATGCATTATATTATTAATGTAAATAAAATTTTTAAAATAAAAATTAAATAAAAAGTACTAAATTTAAAACATGTTACACACCTCCCTCGACTCGGCACTGTGCACTGGCTCCTCTGAAGTCGTACTGAGAAAAGAAACCAGTCACTAAACGCAACCTCCGCACCGCCACGTTATACAACACTGTCTGGCAATACAAAGCATTTTATTTCCATTTCTGGGCGACGCAGCGCGACCGTGCGTTGACCTGGAGCTGGGCGATCGATGTACCTGGCATAATGCCAAATGTCGAGATGTTCGGAAAGGGCTTGTATTGCGTTACGTTGGATCAGCGGTAGTACTTTAAGTGACGACCAATATATTCACATTTAAAGTTACTGATTGTCTGAGGTCGAGCTCACGCAACTGCCTAAGTCAACTTTATGGCAGCGATTGGATTAGAAGAGCTGAAAATCGAGCTCAGTTATGTGCCAATAGAGAGACTTACTCGTATGTCCACCAGTGGAAGGAAATAGCGTGATGATGTATGTAGCGCTCGATACAATTGACTGTCACTATTATCTAGTATTCACACTGTTAGTCAAAGGCGTATTACTTAGTACTCTTTCGTATTTGTTAGTACAGGTTCTATTAATCACACAATTTCTACCTCACTTCGAGTGTACACTTAAACTGATAATCGTGTCCCTCGTACTACATATAACACAAATTGTTCAAGTAACAAATCCTTTCACGTTAGAACTAAATATAGCGGTGGTACTGCCCCGGGCTAACTTCACACATGGTCTATCGCGAAAATACAACAATACTGTTTTAGGGATTATTAGGAAAAAAAACTTGGATAGGATAAAACAATCTATTTGTTTCATCACTTTATGTAATACTGGTAATATAAATGCAACATTCCTAATGTATTACTATATCAAATAAATTATGTACAAATACTTCATCTTATTCTTGATGCATAAAAACTGGCAAATCGACAACCAGATTTCTTTAGTACCATTGGCTTTTATTAGAACTAAACTAGTCCTAAACATACTCGTTTAATTTCGAAAATTAGTAATTAAATTAATACAAGTGTATTACATGAATAAAATATTTATTCACAATCATTAGAAAAACTAAATCAATATTCATGAGGCCATAAATATGTAAATTCATACTTTGATTCATAGAGAAATATTTTACTACGCAGCAAGAAGAGAAATAAAATAAAAAAAAACATTATTCGTAGCACATATAGTATATTGCTACGTGTGATGGTAATTAATCCCTTCGTAGCGGGTCTACGGACGGCTACAAATGCGTACGCAAGTCGTCTAAACATCTACAAAACTTCTCTTGACCGGCACAAGGGCTCGCCACTTCCCGCGACAGGTTTCCGCCGAACAATTTATTCTGTTTGTAAGGTGACCCTTATCTTTGTAATGTATTGCCGACCTTAAAAGCCTTAACGGCGTATTGCGAGCTGAAATATTGCGTCATTGGACTGCATACTGCGGGACACGGAAACATTACTACAGGTAAGACAGAATAGGTACACTAATAAATTAGAGCATTTCGTTCTGAAGATTGAAAGCTAGGCATCTAATTCATTCGAAAACTAACACTAACTCTAGTTTTGTCTCCCAGTGTCCCCAATACAGCACGTCTGGAATCCTTTAAAAAATTACTTGATTAATACTCAAATATAAATCAAAATTAATCAAA
>DWME01009437.1:0-10927 GCA_018244795.1 Parelbella ahira ahira | reverse complement strand
TTTCCATTCCTGGCGCTGCTGGAAGAGATCTCTCTTAGGGATAAGCAGTGCCATTGTACAACATCTCTTTTGTATGATTTTGTTCTATTTATTGTTTTATGATTTATGTACAAAATTTTATGATTTTATGATTTATGTACAAAGTTGTTAAATAAATAAATAAATAAATTACGTGTACAGAAAAAGTTATTTACTATTCAAAACGTATTATCACGCCTGTAATTCCCGAGACGGTAGGCAGAAGAGTGTAGTATACTCCCACGTTTCACCAGCTACGTTTTACGATCCATGGATTAGGTGGTGAATTTATTAATTAAAATGACTCACATAATCTGTCTGTCTGTGAATGCGAAATACATAGAAAGAGAGAGAACGGTTTTGCGATATGTATGTTTCACTTAGTTGGCCCCAATTCAGATTTTATTTGGATATCATTTACCTATGTTATCTCCCACAATTCGTTACCTAAAACTAACTCTTAACTTCTTAATTAGAACACGAATATAAGTCGCTTAAACGTGATGTAATAGAAAAGATGCTGTGAAGTTAAACAAAATTGAAAATAATATTAGATAGTTTGCGTACAATTAAATTTAATCGCCCAATGCTGTCTATCTGAGTTCTAGTATAACTATTTATCACATAATAATATGGAAAGTGGCTTTTGTAATTCGAAAATTATTCCTGTTATCTAGTTTTAAAAGCTTTTAGCGATGCTTGTAAAAATATTATGTTGTAGGTACATATGTTTAATAAATTGTAGTTCCATTGAGACTTGATTTAGTTGATTTTTAAGTAGCTGCTTGCTAAAACTTAGGTACCTCTATTGTTTCAAAACAATCTAAAATTTGATAAGATAGGTTATAAAAACATATTGCTATAACGACTAATACTAAGAGTTTAGTGTAAGTTCCCCCTGGGGAAACATACAATGGACATTAAAGTTGGGAACTCGTCTTTTCATGAACAAACATAAATGCGTACTATGCTCTTGATAATTATTCTTAGCGACTCTACCTAACAAGGGAACTCGCGGCGGGAGTGATAAAAGTTATGCCGAAGTTTACACATTTGCATAGGAGCATACACAGATAATATTGCTTTGGAGCGTTTCTGTATTTTGATATTATTTTTATAAATCTGAACGCATACATAAGTTTCACACTGCAATTGTCTTATATGACTTTCGTAAAGCTTTCTATAAAGCTCTATTATTCTCTTTGGTAGGCTGCGCTTATCAGACAAAGCACGTGTAGTTTGAGCGTGGCTTAGATATGTTTATAGGCGTCGTCCATTCTCTACTAAATGCAGAATACCAATTTTAGGAATCGCAGCATCCATGGCATTAGATACGAAATAAAGTTCAAAACCTATAACGAATCTGGTCTTCTGCTGTGGAGAAGAAAGATTGGAATTCGTCCGCGAGACTTCATCGGACTTGGATTGAGCGATGGTAAATTACAACTAATATACACCGATACGGATACAAAAGAAGCCAATTCAGCTATGCACGAAGATTGGTTCCAAAGCATCGAGTCGAAGGTCCGGGTCGATGATGGCATGTGGCACACCGCATCGGTTAGGAGAAGAAAGAGGCTCGCGATGCTGCAGGTGGACGACTCACCACCAGTCAGAGGGTACTCCCAATCGCTGCTCGTGCCCTCGAAAGCAAACCCCAAGCTATGGATAGGTATGACATATTATATTTCGCTTCACGCTATAGTCAAGTTCCCGCATTGACTAATGTTGAAAGTTTATGCCGATGCTCGTGGCATCTAGCTTTGATACTCCCATCTAAGTTTCAATCGTTTGTCATTCCTACTTATACTCACTTTATCTAGGTATATAATAGGTACTAAAACGAGAACTTTATTTATAACCTCTCCTTGACATTGACGAATCTAATAGGCCGTCTGTTTTTGAATGTACTTTATATTAGTTTTCAAAGGTCACCAATTTGATGTGACATTTACTGAAGTTCGATTATAGTTTTGTAATAATGCTTTTGTAATTGTAGTTTTTTTTAAATAGGCGGTTCCCCATCGCTGCCTCTTGGATTGCCAGCCGCTCTGTACACGGGTCTACGTGGTTGCGTCGCCAGCGTGAAGGCAAGTGGAAAGCATATCGACATTACATCACCCATCCGCCCGATGTCGCCCATACGGTATTGTGACTAGTTACACGGTATCACGACCGTAGTTCATCATTATCATCAATGATGATGATCGTATTGACAAGTAAAAGAATGCCGTTCGAATAACACGATACGAAAGATACTGTTCGAAACAAATGTGTAGATAAATTATTGTTTTAATTAGTGTGGAGTGAAAATAGTACCTGTTATAAATGTACCTACCGATACATATCCGTTCCCAGATATTGTCCGTTTTTATTAATTTTCGTTACTAGCAGCCGGCTGTCAGAAACAATGCGTAACACGGGGCGAGAGAGAGTCCATGTGGTAATTTTTATTTTTTGAAAGCCGAAACGGAAATGTATCGCGCCGCGACGCCGTTGTTTTTCGCTATGCCTTCTGCATAATATTCATGGAGGATTTTGTATTTTCATTTACATACTTTAAAATGTTACATATTTAACAGTTTTTTTGATTGTTTTCACTTGCGGATTCTCCATTGTTTCGTGATGTTTATATTCATTTCTAGCGGTGGGTATACCGAGATTCCGGGTTATGAGATGGAACGAAAAGAGTATTCATATCTTTAACCAAACCACGCGTTGCCATAATACTTTACGTTGTAGCTTTAGGTGTTCTAGGATTAAAACAGTATAACTCTTCAAAGTCGGTGCTTGGATTACACACAAAAGTAATAATAATAATAACAATAACATAAAACGGTGAGTGTATAACGAAAGAAAGAAAGAATCTATAACTTGTTGTTATTGATGTTTAATATATTTAGAAAGTAGATTGCTCTCTATCGCTGTGTTTTGTGAGAAGCGTCATTGCGTCTTGATTATCGTACATACAAGTATTATGTATGGGTAAAAAAGGTTTATTTGTAAAAGAAATCAGCTAATGAAATATTTGTGTAATCATACACTTTTGTAACCTTTGTAACCGTTTCTGTAACTAATGTAACAAGGTTAATGTACTCGTAAAAACACTTACTACCATACACATCTACAAATCCTATCCCGTTTTAGTTATTAATAGGTTACATGTTTCCGAATAACTAAAAACCACGGCTGACTTCAGTATTATTAATTCCATAGGAAGGCTTGTTTAAAAATATTATAACTCGAAATTCATTTAAACACATCTCATACGAAAATCGATAATTAACAGACGCTTTTGACACAAAATTCAGCTTTAGATGACCGTAAAAGTTTAACGTTTTCTAATTCATGGCGAATATAATATAAAAAAATATGCTATATTAAAATCGATTAATCAATTCGAAAACGGTGAGGGGTTGATAGATTGGCTTTAATGTTGACATTCCATAAAATAAGTATTATAATGTAATCGTAAAGCTTCTCCATCATATACTTCGGTTGTCAATATTAAATATAGGCAGAGTTGTAAGTGTATGGCTGTGTGATTGAGTTGATATGTTAAGTATCCGCATGTCACAGTTCCATTGATATCATTCCACGTATTATTTGTATTCTAACAGTGCCATAGTTGTACAGTAGCTGATCCTTTAGGTGTAACTATGTAGTAGGTGTAAGGATGAAATCTTACGTGTAATAATAATAATTAGATGTCTAGTATTAAAACCTTGTACCCCCGTTTTATTTTCTCTATAACGTTACTAAATCGTACACATATTGAATATAAATTGTGTTTTTATATTCATGATTACTAGAAATCGCTGTAACAATTTTTTTTATTAATTTATTGCTGTTCTATGAAATTCAATGATTCAATGATTATACCTATTGTATAATTACTGCCCGTACACTAGTGTTAATTGCTACTAAAACATTGTTTAAATAGTACAGTTGTGAGCAAAAATATTTACGCACTTATAAATATACTGACACGGTAATTGTTAGCGTTTTAGAAAATATGATGGATGTGATTATCTGATTGCTGTACCTACGTTTTTTGGGTGTTTTTAAGTGTTCGGTGATTTATATTTAATAATGATTGAATAATTTCACATACTTCAGTGATTAAAGTAAAATCTAGAACGGTATTTAACAAGTAATATCCACAACGACAGCAGGATTCATTTTACTCGGCCTGAATTTTTAAATAATGGCGTTTTTATAGTCACGCTAATAAATGCCACTTGGGCCGATAGTGATCACTATTGACGAATAAAACATTTTCTACGGTTCGTTTGTTTGTTGGTATGTCGTCATGTGAAACGAATTTATTAACGTTCAGTGCGTGATTGTCGAATATAAAGTTTCGGTAAGTTCACCTTAGTTCAATTTAGGTGTTTTAACATATATGCTTTTGTTTAACTTTCATATTACGTATTTAATAACAAATATACATAATATTATCTCGCTTGACAATAATATATTTTTATACATGTGTATCACTTTATAAGTGATAAATATTTTACGCGTCCGACTGTACAAGTGACAATATTAATAAAATACCATCAGATAGAACTTTTATAGATATATTGTACTGAAAAAATTTGTACTCAGTTTTTTATGGAGATTATTTTTTACTTAGATTAAGCTTTTGTTCACGAAGGTACTTGTGACGTTCTGTAATATATGTACATAGTTTAATACGGAATAGTTTTTTTTACGACTTGCTTAATTGTTGTTCACTAAATGTCCATTATTTCTAATCACCTGCTGTGTTTGTGTAAACGGAAATAAAGAAGTGAAAAAAAATTATAGAGAAGAGCGTATCGAAGAAAAAGTTAAACGTAGCATGTAGTTTTAATATCTGGGTGCATTTATATAGTAGAAAGTAACAAGATGTTCGAGTTCCTTTTATATAAACGCACCCAAACTTTGAATGATACATTTTGAATGATTGTCTCAAATTATGTTCCAAATTCATTAAAAACATGTATACGTATCATGCGACATAATATTTTTAAGCTTAACAACTTTCATCACTCGAAAACGCTACTTGTTCTCGCTGGAATTAAAAACGTGAATTTACATATAAATTAATTTATTAGCCGTCGTTTGTGGTAACATTTCACATTTACGTTCTGTAATATATACGAATTAAATGTATATATTTGTCCTGGTAGACGTATCATTGACAATTACATATATTCTAGTAATGCTTACGCGATTTAAACTAGTACTAAGTTGGTTTTCTACTCTACCTAGTGGTCAAATTGTAACATATTATATATAAATACTAATTTAAATTAAATGAACAATGACAATATTAAAATATTTATCTACACAGCGTTTAGATTTACGTTTTGTCTACGTGTTAGATGCTTCGTGTTCGTACGAGACATATCCGTTTCAATTTTAGATTAGTTCAGACCTCTTTCCGTTCATTCGGTTGACGTTCGAACGTAATATACGATCTGTATTGGAGATAATTTGCACTACACTGGCTTGGTATCAAATACTATCGCCGAAACGCTAAATTCAGACCGAATGAACGGCAACTAGGCGCCACAGCAATAAATATTACCTGGTAGTTACTACGTTGTATCACTGATTCTCGACATATCTTCAACTCTAATTTGTTACGCAGTGTGTGTTTTGATGTACCTATATTAGTTTAATAAATAAAAATGATAAAATTAAATGAGACTGCAAGAAGCATATGGAGTTTGATTCCAATTCCCATTTCATTCCCCATTATATTTCCCACTCCATCCCCCTTTCCATTTCCCACTACCTTCCTCCGACCTGAAACAATGAATATGGTCAAAATTATGTTGAATAATTAAGAGTAAAATTATAAAAAGATCAATAATTAATACTAAAAAGAATTAATTTAATTTAGCAACATTCAGTAACATTCTATCGCATAAAAAGGGTATGGCACGAGAAATACTAAGCACACGAGGTATTCCTGTTAAGTCCACAGGATGTCGAGTGGGGTTCAAGTAATAATATCTATGATTAATTGTATTGGTATCTTGGGGATTCAGCAACAGTTTGTGTCGAATTAATTTTTATATAATACATAAAAATATTTTTCACATAACTCGGCTTTTTTATATTGAAATATGCTCGCGTTGGGACAGCCATGGGTTATTCTGTGTACAAAGCGTAGAGATGTAACAATAAAGGCCACACAATCTACAACCCACGCGGAGCCGCTACTAGAAATTACCAGCACAATACAACCTTCCATTATTAATGTTTTAATCCAATACACAATTACTTACTAACCTTAGCATTTGCTCTGCGCATCGCGCACACCCTCGAGTTTTATTGCGCGTTTTGTATTGAATTAACAAGCTTTGCGAGAGATTTTCGGAGAGTTTACGGATACACGCTAATGGACAATTTATTGCTAACGACGCGAAGTCTCCATATTCCAATGATTTTACAATTGAAACCTGAATATGGGAGTTGCAAAAGCTATCGGAAACCATTGGTGAAACTACTCAATGATAGAGTATGTGATTGGCATGAAGATATCATGTTAGAGCTAGTAGTTATTATTATTCTAATTATTGTACTGTCACGCGTTATTATGCTTACGGGGTAATCAGAGAGGACACGCAGCCTGCTCTGCTTACCCCAAACATCTCTTTCGTTACAAATCAGATCTACTTCTTCTTTTAACATAAACTTAGATGCACGTATATTTTAATAAATTTATAATGACCAAAAAAAGACATATATAATTTTATATCTTTCTTGCCTAAATTAACACAAAGAAGCAAGTGAAGATGCTGTTTTATCCCCAACTACGTCTCTCCACAGACATCTTGAAACCTGACAAGAGATGACTCAAGCCGTATCTATGAAACGGAACACCACTTTATATACCTAATAGATTATTGGGAGTTACAACTTCAAAATTAAACAGGGTTGGGGCATAAATAAGTTATTATTGGTGCCCTGACATATATCTCCCGCTTTATCTGCAAGGATATTACGAGCGAGTGGCGTAACACTATGAAATATCCTGGGTAAGTGGGTAGATCTGGAGCCGCAAAATTACCGAGGACCTAATTAAACACGGGGTGCTGTCGACTCGTAAAATAGTCAGGGACGTGTTTTATCAACATCTTGATCAGAAGTTTATGGATGCTAAATTAGTCGACTGTTTGGTCGACGTGCCCTTGACTACGAATGGGGGATCTAGGTGCCGCGAACATCACTTACTGCGGCCGAACACGAAACGCTATTAACTTAATAACTTTGATAATTCTCTTTCATCAGCTAAATAAGAGTGAGGTCAACTTCAATGAGCGTAATAGTGAAATACTATAAAAAAATATTCATTCTTAAAACGATTAACTGTCCCTTTTTAAGATATTTGTCACATAAAAATTGTGAAATTGCTATTGAATAAGGTTTTAATCATCAAGTCTGTATTTTCCAGATGAGTAGGTAGCAGTGTTACACTCGCACGATGTACCTGTTAAATTTTAAGTCCCGCCATAGAATAGGAAGTGGGGCTAGTACTAGATATTCTAAGTCAAAAATACACGTTCGTTCCCGACCCGGAAATGGAACCCAGAATCTCCCAATCAGCAGTTATGCTTGTAACCACTCGACCAATGAGGCGGTCAGTTAAAAATTAAATCTTAGATATTTAATTATCCGCTGTCTGAAGCGTATGAAGTCTACAAACCCGCACTTGGTCATAGTCTTAACCCTCTCATTCTTAGAGGAAACCCATGTCCAACCGTAAAACAATAAAAGGAAACGTTATTTAAATATACACAATGAATTTAATTATAATTTTAATTGATGCGTGTTTTCAAATGAACTCAGAAAGTTATATTTTATCAATATTTATAGAGAATTTAATAAAGTGTTATGTGTTACAATATTTAATAAAGTGTTATATTTACATAAAGAGTTTACATAAAGAGTTTATATAATGTGCAACGAATATTATATTACAAAGGATTCATTCATAAACGATAAATAGATATATCATCCCTCGCACGGTCCGCGTGTAATCTCAACTAGCTTGAATTATGGTGTAGAAAATATCCTCTCATTCTTTGCATAAGCCGTAAATCATGTGAGCCACCGGATTCCCTGGAGGCATTATGGAGAGCAAAAATAAGCAATTGATGTTCTACGGAAAAGCAAAACTAGTTTGGAGAGTAGATTTTGGCACCCTTTATAACTATATCGAGGAGTGTTACTTTATTACGGTAAGGTAGTCTCACAGCGCTTGCTTGTAAGTATTAAATGACTAAACTCGAAAAATGTTTTTGGGTATGCGTTGAAGCCAACGAGGCCTTGAGTCGCTGGTCGAGTGCAGCTGCTCATCGGGGTGTTCTGGGTTCGAATCCCGGGTGGGGTATTATTGAATTTTCCTATGATTCTAGAAGAAATTTCTAGTAGTGGCCTATTCCATGGTGGGACGTAAACATCACTGGTGAAACGTGTGAATATATGTATGTTATACACTCCTCTGCCTACCCTTTCGGTTACTACACACGTGATGTTCGAGTAAGAATAGTAATCGCATATATAAGAGGAAGACATAAGAGGTAACAGAAATTCATGGAGACATTGCATATAACTAGAAATTAATCATAGAAGTAACATATTATGTCGCAGGGTGACGGTAGAATTTTTTATTACATGTGTGCGCCCCACCCCCATAAACTTACGGGCAAAGGTACCGCGATGGTTTTTGCTTAAATAAACTATAGATTATTATATGCCAACTGGAGACTAAATCAAAGTGAGTATTAAAAAATAAATTTTACTATCATCAACCCTTTTTTATTAATAAATTGTACTATAAAAATACTATTTGCCTACATCGTGTGTGTTTTGGCAACGAATTTTGTTATAGGAATGTTTAAAGGAATAAGATCCGTACCGAAAATGAAACAACTAAGAAGTTACTAGTTAACATTTTCCTACTTGCTACGTTTATTAAAAAACTTCGCATTTAATAGACAACATTAGAATTAAACGAAACATTTGCCAAGAGTTTTGTTGCGACAGCGCTGTATGACGATTAGTGGTTTTGTTTGCGGCGCGCCCTCGACATGATGCGGTGCACGGATTTGGAATTACACCGACTTATGTATCTCCATTGCGCACTTAGTAATGTTAGTAATTTTCACCAAAAATTATGGGTGGGGTTATTCAATGTAACGAAACGTTTTGAAAGTTAGAATTTCATAATACATATTTAGCGGACGAAGGTAAAGAAATTGTTATAAAAATATTTTGTTGCTGATATTCTTCACTGATGAGTGAGAAAGGTTAAAAATAGTATTTATGAAGTAAGAATGCAAGTAATTTTGATCCATTAAGCATTTAATAGGTCGGATTGATTTGTGTTTGATAGTCCAACTATAACATAGAATCTAATATTTTAGGGTACGCAAGAACTTTCAAATAGAAATGAAAGTTTATAGAATAATATTACCAAGCATTTCTAAAGAAAACTAATAAAACTAAGTGGGCATTAGAGTCAATAGTTCAATCTTTTACGTCTGACATTACCTTGGACCGTCAAGTTGTTCCGAGGATCCTGAATTCTCTCTAAGTCAAAGCGAGTTTGGAATCATGCCACGTTTACAAAATTCCTCAGTTAAAATGCTTTTAAGCGAATGTTCCTTGAAAGCAAACAAAAAAATAAATAATATTTCCGCTAGAATAAGAACAGGAGATCGTAAAAAATCGCGTGTTTAGCGCGAACGTTTTATCACTCTATTAAAAAGCTGGTATTGTGGAAGTAGAATAGAACGGTGCCGTGTAAAAATATTTCTTTATTTTTCTCACGGTTTTCTTTCCATTTGTACATAAAATTAAAAACGGTGATTCAATAAAGCTACATTCAAACGCGCTAACTTCTGTACATCATACTTCCGTTATCGCATACGAATAAGCTCTCCTTTTAAGTTTCAAATAGTTGGTCACAATTCTGGTGTTGCAAATATCTAGAGGTTGTAATGACCGTGTGCCTTCGCATGATCCGCCTGCCTGTTTGCCTGAATAATTCATAAAAAAAGTTATCCTAAATATATATATCCTATATAAATATAATTTTGCATTTATTACTCATTTAATAAAAAAAATGGATTTATTATTTATAAGCGCATAAATAATATGTATTATGAGTGCAACATAAAACGACAATTTATTGATGTGATTTCAATTCTATCCCTATATTTCTGTTAATAATTCGTTTACAATTTTATAATTAACTTTATTGAATAACATTGTAATCGCTACAACACTTGAAAATTAACTAGTTAAAATTTTTGATATTTGCTATGTTAGATATTCATTGAAATTTTACATATTTATTCTAAATTGAGACAACTTCAGCGTTCAAATGTAGCGTATATTAAAAGGTGGAATTTTTCCGATGTGTGTAACACGAGACAGGTATGATTTCCGCGGCATATTGGCATACGATCATGCGATATTTTTCCTTCGACGGCATATAAATAAGGCTAAGGTGAACACGAAAGTATTCACTGTGAACAGATTCGTCGTCTCCCGGGGCCTGCGTCTCGTGTTCCCGATGCGACGTGATCTGAATACGGGACCGTCGTTTGATAGCAACACGACTATCCTTCTATCTTTTTAGTATCTCAGTTAAAGAAATCTGAGAATACGGTGGATTAATATTTCAATTCCCATCTGTATATCTGACGCACGTTATACAAATTAGTTTACCAAGTCGCCGCGCTGGTGTAGCGGCAGCGAAAAATAGACATATGGAATGTGGGGTTATAACAATATGAGGCATGAATTGTTTTTATTATATAAATACTAGCGGACCCGGCAGACATCGTCCTGCCCGGAAAAACAGTTTACAGTAAATATGTTAATTTCTAGTAGCGACTCA
>DWME01009436.1:0-10928 GCA_018244795.1 Parelbella ahira ahira | reverse complement strand
CATGTGAGGGCTGTAAGGATAGAGATATTTAGCACTCAGTGCTCTCTGCCTATATCCTAAGCGACCTGGCGTGGTGATATAATAATAGAAATAATAATGATAATATTTATGTTTTATTTTATAATATCATTTCTACGTCTATATCAGTTTACTAAATTCAAATTGATGTTTACATCACGTTTCGTAACCAAATCTCCCTATTGATCCTAAATCTTTAAATGCGAATCAAAAACGCAGCTATCAAACTAAAGCAAGGGTATTAATAATGACATGTTATAAATTCGTTTATTTATAAACATAATTTAATACGATAATTTATACCTACATAACAATTATTATACAGGTTCTAAGCTAAGATGGTTAAGTGCCTACCCCAACTTCTCATCATCACCTGGATTGACTGATAGATGCCACTTGGCATTAGTTGGCTTGGCAAGGGCGGAACCCTTTTTTACCAACAATAAAGGATAAATAAATAATACTATGCTTGTATTTCGCAAAGGGTTCATTACGCTGAGGAGTGTTGAACGCTTCCATGTTCCACCAATTGTGTTATTCGTCCCACTACGAGACACAAATCCAGACAAATATACCCTATTTAAAGCCTGCTAACAAATCTGCTCGTGTCATTTTATTTAATGGTTGACAGTATGTAGACGGTGGAGCTATGAGTACTTTCCGACAGCAACCATACGCCCCTTTCAATACAATAGAATTTATTGTGATTTCAACAATGGCATATATTGCTTATTAAGTTAAATGTCATCAATGAGGTTGCCTTGGGACAGCCTCGTTGGTAGAGTCGGTTGCAAGCGCGGCTACCGTTCGAAAGGTCCTATGTTCGGCCCAGATTGGTTTGGATCGGTTCGGATTTTTTATTTTGAAATTTCTAGTAGTTTTAGTGCAAGCCAATAGGTTCACCATCTATGCCATAAGGGGACGTAACGTTAGCTGGTGAAACGTGGAAGTGTTCCACACTTCTCTGTTTAACTTTTAGGGAATTACAAGAATTATGTTACGTTGTTGCGTCATCAATGAAGTATAAATAATACTGAACAAGATGATATGGTTGATAGTAATATAAAGGGCAGAGAGACATTAAGATTTAACAGAGCGAAACTGTGGGCGGGATGCGTGTGTAAGACAAGTAGTCGTCCGCTGACTGGTTTGTCGGTCAAGACGCACATATGCTTTGATTGTACGTAGAAAATGGAAATGAGAATAGGGTCGAATGAAAGGGGATGCAGGTATTTTTCAATTCAAAGGCACCTATATTAAAAAGGGATCCTGGATTCAAATCTATTGCGTCCATTAATATTTCTTGCAATAACGGTGAAGGAAAATATCGTAAGGAAAACTGCACACGTTTATAAAAAAAAATCTCCAAGGCCTTAGAAGTCTGTCGACCCGCACTTGACGAGAGTGGCAGAAGATGGCCTTAACCTTCTCATTGTGTATTCTAACAATAGAACGATAAAAGGTTAGAAAAATATATGCTCTTAAAATAGTGAGAGATTTTTCGACAAAGTAAATCCAGATCTTCCATTTCCTCTAGAACATAGGAGCGATCTTTGGAACTTTTGGTGTTTGCAATTATACGGCTACTGTCTAGCATGATGATATATTAATAATAATATTTAGTATTAGTTGGTAACGACTAGAAGATGTATCTTAGTCTAAAAGGATTTTATGTCCAGTTACATAGAGTAAGGGTACAGCTATCGTTGAATTAAATGAATTAATCAATTCTACCTTCCGCATATTGCGAGTTCTTATATAACGTCACCCCAAACCATATTTTGTTTTTTCTTCAATTGAAATACATTCGATTTCGTTATATAATAATAAATAGAATGCAATTGCAATTCACTGGGCGTTGGTACATTCACACTTTAAAATGTCAGTGGCTTAGTTATGATATCTTTGTGTTTATATCAATTATTAAAACAATAGGTAATAATTAAATACGTTAATAACAGCAATTAGTAACACAACTCTTTGCCATTCTCTTTTTTTCGGGGAGTAATCCGATAGGAGAAGTCTTTTATATAGAGGGGAAAAAAAGATTGTCTGAGACTCCAATCTAAATAACAGTATGTTTCTCAATGTGCAGTTGCACGAATCAGGAATGCGCTTTCCTTTTTTTTCTGTTATACTGGCAGTGATGTTTTTATTTGAAAGATCTTTCTTCTTTGATGGTGTAGAGATAGTGTCTGGATTACTTTAAAGTAACGGACGGAAACGCCGCACGCGCCACTTCAAGGTCTTGTCCATTAACATAAGACACTAACTGTAAACTAGACTGTAAGATAGCATAATAGATCGTCTCACACGAGGTTCTGTTGTGAATAAACAGATCGAATGATTTCCCTTACTCTTTCTCTCGTTCCCTCTGTTTATTCCACTCACATCTAGATTGACTTTACGAATAAATACGACGATTTTATCATTTAAATAAATATTCATCCAATTAATATTTATCGGCATCGACTCGAAGTGAGTGTATATATTGTATAAAACTTGAATATATTATATAAATTGTAATGAATATGTACTTGAATTGTCGACCTTCCTTAATCTCGACCAAATCATGTCGCGAGATCGAACACAATTAGGTATTTCGTGCACGTGAAAATTTTATTACAAGATCTATTAAGGTTTGGCATTTAGAGCTATTAGCATATAGCAAAATAACTTACCGTTTACACTAAATCTTAGAAGATAGAGCCTCGGGTGTTGCAGTTAAGGTCGAGAGCCGGTAGACCTCCAAATCCGTCGAACGGCTGATACACTGCGGCATGTAGACCACGCCTTGCATCTGTACAGGTTAACTATTATAGAGGCAACACTTTTTCAAGCATTTTTAAGCATCGCAGATTTGTACGAGTATGTGCAGAGATGCTTGGCCCTCGGTGCTCTTTGCATACATCGTAAGAGACCGGGCGTGAAGACATAATATGTAGTAATAATAATGTTTTTCCATATTTCCTTTTATTCAATTGCTCTATATAATAAATATACAATCAGTTAAGTTTTTTTATTAAATGCTTTCAAGTTATAATATAGAGGCGAGGATAGTAACATTTTGTCACATTCAGCAACAATTTTTCTGTTTCATAACATCAGTTTCTAATATTTTAAAAAATAATGACGTATATAAATATTTCAATTCAAACACGAGTGATTAAAACCGCTAATATTTCATATTATAATTGAAATAAGTATATTTTTGGGTGTCGCCTCTGAAAGCCGCGACTGCTCTGTGCCAATCAATGAGTGCAAAATAAACCTTAAGCTGCCACGAAATGTCACTTCCTCGTTCACGAGCAGAGAAGGCATGCGGTGGTTTAAATAATGTCCATCGGGCCTTATGGGATTCTCATAATAGAGTTTCAGATCAACGCGGCGCATGGACAGCCGGTAACATAAATATTGCCTTTTATTTTAATACTACTATTGGATTTAAATAATACAGATCAATGTAAAAAATAAAATGGGTAAATATGTTTTTGATTCTCTTATCCCAGATAGACAAGACAGTAACAAAATAACTGAAAAGCTATATGTATGATTTTCAAAATACATAATAATTTTAAACCTACACGCAAAACAAACACTCCTGGAAGTTAGAAAAATTAAATAAGAATCGTACTCACGACCTCCCATTCAGCAGTCAAAGTCACTAACCACTTGACCAAAAAACCAATTAATAAAACAAATACTAATAATTTTAAATGATTAATTATTCCGAAATACTTTAACTGACCTTTTCGGCATTACCAAAATAACAACACGTTAACTAGGAATATCACAAAAAACGCGCGAAAAATTTTAATCGCGAATAAGTCCATCGTATACTTAAATGTTTCATTATTATGGTACTATGAAGACGAGACAGCCCATTACAATCACTTACATTCGCCAAAAAAGGCTTGAGGTGTTAATTTACAGCGGTCATATATTATTATTAAGAACTGTACCGGCTTGTGGTTGCAAGGTTGCAACTCCGGAAGTGTTTACTGTAATAAAAGCCTAATAACTTAAAATTTATTTAATCCAATATTCCACTGTTTCGGGACTGTTTTGAAGGCAAAATATATCTTTCACTAACAACGTGTCTCCGAAAACATTGAATTTGTTGGATTGAATTGTTGATACTCGTAAAGTGCTTAATAATTCACTGTCGGTTCAATTCTGGTTCGATTCTCATTTAGACAAAGTGTATGAGTTATGAGTAGCGAGTTGTTTTAGATCTGAATGGAAAATTATCTACGTAAGTATGTATTTATAATGCCATTTATCTACTTTATTAGTTGTCTAGTTACCACAGCACAGCACACAGGCTTGGTATGAGACAACGATGTGATTAGACCAAAAATAATAAAACACATACACAGAACTAATTGTAAGATTGGTTGAATTCTTAGATATGCTTAATTGAATTTGAAAATGGAATTATTAAAGTTCGATTGTTTTTTAACGTGTCTTTCTTTTTTTTTGAAAAGTGAAATATCGATTCAATTTTGATTTATGCAAATGCATCAAACTTGTCTGTCTCTTGTAATACGACATGTTACCATTTGAAGGTTAAAGTTAACACCAATATTTTACAGGAACTTTTCGTACTATAAATGTACCATACTCGTGCGAGTACATACATATCTCTATAATAGACTGAATAAAATGGTCTTTAATTATTTTATCGTGTAGTAAGCCTCTTTGTCTTTGATTCATTCGCAGAAGAATCTGTTACTGTTTTTGTTGTTAAGCTGCTTTTCGAAGATTCAAGTAAGGGAAGAATATTGCAATTTAAAACACCCCATCTTTCAAGCCCAGGGGGCCTTTCAACGTTTGTCTGATATAAAACTTCATCTAAATGGAACATTAAATGGAAAGTTGATGGCCGCAGTGGTCATTGATGGCCAGTTTTCCCATTTCGGAACTGCATAACAAAAAGTATAGAAAGTAACATAAGAATAGTGTACATAAATTACTTCACACTTTTGTTTCTGTAATTGATTCATGATTATTTATATCTTAATTATTTCCGGGTAGTTACGTCGTGTGATGTCAAAAAGGCGCGGAAAAAATACATCCTGTAGCGTTTTATAATAGACCGAAATGCATACTTTGCCTCAGGGTCAGGGTAAACAGAAATTGAATTTTGCTTTTGCGATAAAGGAAAAACTCATTATGTTGCGTCTCCACCGCGACTTCGCTGCAACCGGCAGGAGCTCATGATAAAGAACCGTATAGATTCAAAACTAGTCGTTCTATTCCGAAAAACCTAGGCCTCCGGTGGGTGAATTCTGAGCGTCTGTTGTTCGAGTCACGATGCAGCCATCTTACCACCTCTTTGAAGGAGCCTCTTGTAAGCGAGTCCCATTGACAGAGTATCAGAATATCGTGAGTTTGTTACATGTTATATATTTGTTATTGTTGATATGTTACATCGTATTATGAATAAATCTGTTTAGATTAATTTCGGAACAAATTTAATAAGCGCATGAGTAAGACATTTGCCTATGATTAATTCATTAATATGAAATAATATATTTTGGAACGAGATTCCTATGAAAGCAAACCGAAGCGCGCATCAAAGTACTAACAGTTTTCATAAGAACTGTCCTTTGTAAAGCCAGTCAGCACAGTCCTAGAACAGTTCATAAGCCGAATTCACTTAATTAATCAATTATTTGATTAATTAGTTGAGTTGATTGATGCAATCAATTAACAGCAATGTTGTGTAAACTAAACTAAGTCATGATGCGGTCCACACAAATGTAGATCAAGGTGTGTACGTCGATCCTAATTAACATTCCTGCCAGTAAGCACCGCGTCTCTGAAAACCGGCAATAAATAACTATGTACATATATTGGTCTTACGCCAAATGTAACTTAAATTACTACGACATCTGCTTTTGTTCCAAGGTTCCTGAGCTAAGCTTGCATATTATTAATGATGGCCTTATTTTCTTACTGTTTCATTTAGTAAATATAGGTAGAAGGGTAGCGAATTATGTAAATCTCAGACAAGGCCATCTGATCCCAAAATAGACAGGGATGTACTATAGTAACCAATTATATAGGTATTTATATGTTCAAATTCATAGTACATAGATAATGTTACAATAGTGTAATATTATATATAGATACAAGACGGATACTTCGGTTTATTACACAATAATTGTAGTGGGCGGAAATCGAACTTAAAGCTCTCCGGTCAACTAAACTCAACCTACAAATCCAGATTATCTTGCTTTATATGCTTTGACTGTGCTGTAATTTAACAAAGCCTTTTGTTTGTTTCGTTTTAATATATTTATTATACTTTACTTTTAGATATCGTTAGATATCGTAATTTTTTCTAATAATGTGTACACATACGAGTATGTGCTAACTATCGTCATCATCATCTTCAGCTACTAGGATCGAGTCGATTACTGGAATTACGCCTTCCCAAATGAACGTTTATACGTCCTGTCTTCGCTTTGTAGCATTCGCTTGTAACCCCAACCACTATGTAAAATTTAGAAGTATATAGGTATGTATATACCATCTTGAAATATTGTGTGATGTTGGAAATAAAAAGTTGAGCGTTTCTTAGTGTGCGTGAGTGCATATGTTGTATAACACGTATTTACCGGCTGGTAAAAGCAATTAGAAAATGATTTGGCTCCAAGGTCAAGATCAGTTCGATAAGGTCAGTTGAATGCACTGGGCGGGTCGTATCCATATGAAAGTATGCCCAAGGTCCACTCAGTTCCGTAACTGCTTGCAGCGAGAATGCAGCCGATTTATTAAACAACTTTTGCTAATTTATAGAGCAATAGTTTAATATTGTTGTCAAGTGTATAAATCTTAATTCAAATTCATATCCATCAAGACATGCACGTATTTATTGCCTATTGCCAATGCAACGTGCATGTCTTGATTTGATCTATTGATCTATCCATGATGGGATGTGTGTATATATATAGTGTGGCATACTTCTCATCCTAGCCTTTCGGGAAAACCTGTAACGCCATGATGTCATGTAATATCTGCAGTTATTGCTTGCCAAAATCAGGTTGACGATTAATTTGGTTATTCATTTCTGTTCATTCATTCAATAAGATTTATTCGCATGTCTACATGACTATCTATTTATCTATACGGATATTATTATTGTCGCGGCATTCACCATTGGCTCACATAATAGTGAATTCTAGAATTAGAATTCCAAACTCTGAAACATAAACCATAGACAATTATGCTAAAACGACTTTCATACATCATCATTCATCATCGTCAGTCTCTTGATGACAACTGTTGTGTCTGATCCGATGTGTACGACCACCTACTGCGGTCACCAACCGCAAGGCCAAGCGTGGTGACTATGGCAGAACCCCCCAATATTGCGATCATAATACTTTCATACAAGGGATCTTTGTTATCATACCTAATAAGTATTGTTTTTGCCTACACTTTTAAACGTGTAGGTATAAAAATAAAGTTTATAAATTCTAAAATGCTAAAATTAAAATCCTAAGCCTCTAAAGGGGAGGCTGAAATCCGAACCACGCTTTCATATATTTCTGCTTTCATAGATTACGAAGGACTATGATCATGATACCTAATAAATATTCCTTTTGTCTAACCTTTTAAATGTGTAGGTATAATAAATAAAGTGGATATTTCTTTCGACTCGGAAAACTCTAGCACCGGTCTGCCTCGGCGCCACATTCTCTGCGCAGAGGCCAAACGTGATTCTAAGCAACTTAGCAAATGAAATTTAGCTTACAATGTTTGCCCGATTATATTGTTAACATAGTACTTACATAGTTGTAACATAATGTGTGTAAATGAGTAGTAGTAGGTATACAAATTTGACTGGTTATATTTATCACTTGTCCGGCGGCGCTTTGCTATTTGCTAGAAACGGTTTCGAAAGGATTGGTAAATATTTATAAGACATCTAGAGATCATTAAAACGTAAAAAACGTAATATCACGACTGTAATCACCGAAGAGGTAAGTAGAGCAGTGTGTGTAATATACTCCCACGTAGAGATCATTACACCTGTTAAAAGAAGTTTGAAGATCATTAACACAGTTATGTATGTGTTCTTCACACAGCTGCGGGATGCTGGGAGATTAGTTGGACACATTCCACGACAGCAGTATAAACGCTAGCTCATCATTTAGAAATTTTAAACATTTACAAGGCTATCCCTCTCGGCTCAGTGATTAGTGACTAATTGCTGAACTGGGGCTTGTGAGTTCAATTTTTATTCAAAACAAATACAAATATCTATTCTATGTGCGAGTGAAGAACAGTGAATAGGCACTTTCTAAGCGAGCGTGCTACATCCTAGGCTGCATCTCGCTTTCCATCAGGTGAGACTGCAATTAAAGTTCAAACGCGAGCCTATTTGTATAGAAAAAAGAGTAAAAAACTGTATATATAAAGTTGCATTTCAAAAATGATATGTTTATACATCTATTTTGTTACCATAGTCCAAGCTCTGCATACATTGGGATCATAAAGTCACGTGTGAAGTTCTCCGAAAATATTGTTATTAAGGATTTTTATTTGAAATACAAACCAGATGACCCAGTCCACGCTAAAACAAAATCTCTGATGAAAATAATGATGTATGGATCAGTCTTGCTCACCTACCCTGATCGTGTCGGTATGCGTAAGATTTGCGGTCGAAGGATTGAATCCTGGTGCATTATTAACGTATTTTGTTCTATTGACGTGTTGAAGTATAATTTATTTAACATGTTTATGATGATTTAAGAGTTTGGCGCGTAATGTGATGTAAGGGCGCCGCCCGATTTTGTTGTCTTATGGGTGTTTTAACATTTCAGGTTTAAGAACACTGAAGTTCTGAAGGCTACTTTCATTCGAACGTATATATGCAACTAATTTGTGCTTTGGTAGGTAGTGTCCTTTGTAACTCATGTTTGCCTATAATAGTAGCGATCAACTCAGTCAATAGAAGTAACGCATTGTTGATTAGCTTCCCGTAGAACAAATATGAAATGACGATGAAGAATGTACAATAATGGTATAAAATAGATAATCCTATTTATATAGTTAGTTACCAATAAGAACTACCAATTTTATTTTTAAAAAAATTAATACTTAGCTATATAGATATTTGCTATTCTGCAGTAGTTCGATTTTTGAAAATCAGATTCTCACAGGTTTCGAAAGTTCCATTCCATGCAAACAATTTTTTTATTCGTCAACACAAAATTTATAATTGTATAACCTTATAGACAAAAAATTTTGAAAATACAAAATTATGTTACATTATAAAGGGCATAAGTTCCTATGTATAAGTACCGACAACAGGGGAAAAATAGGTATTATAAGATACATTGTAAAAGTCTGATTGTTGTTAAAACGGAACGCAAAACACAGTAAAAAGAATCCAACGTGAACGAATAATCATTAATCGACAAAAATATATTGACGTGTGATGTTGGTTCACCTTAAAGCTCTGCCCATTTCGATGTCATCGATCATTCGGTCCACGCACGTCGCAGCCTTGCGCCCGCGATACAATCTCTATGATGACAACATTATCGTACAATATTGTGTTTCGAACTCTACATTACATGATTATAATAATAACAAAGGTTTTTCAAATTAAACTCCATATTTCGAATAATAATTGTATATTATTTGCAAAAATAATATAGATTATAACCAATATTTATAATCTGATGCACAGATTCTTAATATTGTAGCCGTAAAGTGCACAGTGGTTGATTATTTTTTTCCAGTTTTCTTGTGTTTACGACAAACACATGTTTTGAGGGAAAAAGTTATGTTTTTCAGCTATAAAATATTAGATAACCATTTGTATGTGTAAATAACATTTCATTTTAAGTTCAATTGTTATTTTAAGTATTGTAAAAGTACGTATTATACCTATTATTATGAAATTAACTTTTATCCCAGAATTCATAGTTTATTTAAATTTCATAAACGAATATCTTCTTTCATATAGGACGTATTAAAAAAATATAAAATAACGGAACAGAAATCAAAAGATTATCTTATTTGTGTGTGTATGAAAATATGTTTGTAAATGAACTTACATACTAAGTGCTTTTGTATGCACATGTATGTACTTATAAAGCTCCACAACGTCCTCCACATAAATACAGTTACAGTGAAAAATAAATATTTCTAAACTTTATAACTAAGTCTAATTGTGAGTGTAAAGTATCGTTAACAAAAACCCACATCAAAAAATAACAATGATAATTTATATTACACAATGTAAGGTCTCCCAAATAAAAACGGACATCAAAACGGCTTATGTGATGTAAAGTGTCCCAAATAAAAACGAACATAAAAACGGCTTATGTGATGTTAAGTGTCCCAGATTAAAACGAACATTAAAACGGCTTAGGTGATGTAAAATGTTCCAAATAAAAACGAAACATCAAAACGGCTTGGTATAAATAAAGAAAGATAATCTTTTGTACACGGACTGATGAAGTTGCCACTTGCTGACGTAACACGTTTAATATTCAGCGTGTGGCAGCCCTGCGAGGTCGCCCAGTGCCGCTAACAACACAGGCAGAATCTAGATCTGAGAGAAATGCTTGTCAAGGAAGCTTGCGGCCGGTGCAAAAGGATTTTTCGCCTTTTATAGTGAGGTAATAATCAACGATGGTTTATAGAACAAATACTCAGTATTTATTCTATTAATATGCCTAGACATGACTGCCTCGTAGGTCGAGTGATTGCAAGCGCGACTGCCGATCGGGAAGTCCTGGGTTCAAATCCCTGGTCGGGTATTATTCATCATCATCATCATCATCGGCCTATTTCAGTCTAGTGCTGGGCATAGGCCTACCCCAATGAGCTACTATTGGATTTTTTTACCTATTTTTAAACCTAATATTAGATTTATATTAGAA
>DWME01009435.1:0-10928 GCA_018244795.1 Parelbella ahira ahira | reverse complement strand
GGATTAGTATTGTTATATCGTCAGGCCAGGTCCCTTACGGGCTAATCAGAGGGCATTGATCGCCAAATATCCTTGTAGGCGTGACAAATTTCTTCTACATTCTTCGCTCTCTTTATACACGTTTGCCGCTGGCGGACACTTTCTTCTGAGTACGAAGATCATTTTTCGACATTTCTTTAACAGAGAGCATTGCCTAACATATAATTCAGCATAAATATTAATACGTACCTATAAATAAAGTTAAGGAGACTTACATAAAATTTAATGCTCTTTGTCTTAGGCGGATAAAGGATTGCATTCAGACCAAAACATTGGAATTCACGACCGCTTTCATGAATATTGAAAATTGAGATATGTAAAGATTTTTAAAATATAGGCTGATAAGGAAGTGTCAAGATTTCGTGATTGAATATAAGGTATCTAGCTCGAGAACTTTATAACACAATTTTAAAACATCCTTATAGCCCCATTATACACTCGCATAAACATCTTAAAGGTTATGTTTCATTGTCTATTGTCACATAATATCCTTGAAAATTAATGGAACACGAAGTAAAAATGTATAGTGAAAAAGTAAAAATGTAGAGATACAAGTCTGGAGCGAATAGTGCGATTATTGAATTATCACGTCAGGTCCCTTACAGGGTAGACATCTGTCTATTATCTGTTGGTAGGTTCGATAATTACATGTGATATTTCAGCCGGCAAATAACAAAAACATCTTATTATCATTGAAAAAATTGGAATATTCCAAACAGGTAACATGACAGGGTACCATCCACTCGTCTCGCGTCAAAAACGACATACAGTAAATTAATTTTAACATGTTCGTGTAATAACTTAATAGTTAGTAATAAATAGTCTCTTGCCGCGGCTGGATAAGTGCCAGTAAGTCCGATGTATACCTTTTACGTCGCATCATTTCAAGTGAATTATACTTACATGGCGATACTTAAACGTAAGTAATTGTTGTGAATGTTTTCGTTCGTTCTGTTCGAGTATTCATTCCTTAACAGATCAGTGGTTACTGTCATTCAAATATGTATAATTTCGGTCATTTGAATTTGGAATAATTGTAACTTGTACGCTTCTGACGTGGTAATGATGTTACGTCAAAATTTGCACGCAAATTGTTTCAACGAAAACAATTTCCTATCTGAATACTTAAAATGGAACGTTTCGTTTAACGTATTAAATTAAGAATCTTGATATTGTGGTTGATTATTTTTTTTAAAGTAAGGGCTTTGGGCAGGATTGTAAAGAGTTAATATCTTGGTTGCTCAAAATTTCTACTAAATATCTGGCCAGTTCTGTAAGAATAGAGATTTGGCACTCGGTGCGCTCTGCTTACGCTCTAAAGGACTAGGCATGATGACACAATAATATTTTTTATATTCTGTCACGAAATATTCAACCCTAGACCGCTCGTTTTAGAAATATATGTATATTCTAACCGTTTACTTGCAAACAGGCAGTTAGTCAGCAATTAGCTTCAAACGGGACCTGAGAGATTATTACTTAGCGAACTAATAACACAGCCATCGTTGCTAGTGACAGTTTTACACCTTCGAACGAGGCGTCATGTCATCTTTCTACTATTTTTATTTGCTTCGTTTCTTTCTGTTATTACATTTTTCTATAAATATAAGTATTTAAGTAATTAATATTCTTGCTGTTTTTTATTTTCTTGTTTTTTAGTGTTTATCTGTTAATTATTGTCTATGTCCGTCATAATTTAGAAGGATATATTTTTTTACCTTTTACCGCGATCTGCCATCACTTTGTTTAGTAGCCTCTTAGGACACTCCGATATCCCGGTGTGGGGTCGGGGAGTAGGGTATTCATTTCTCACCGACACAATTATATAGACTTAATTTCCGTATGATATGCTCAAACCATGTCATCTTAAAATTATCTATTTATAAAACCTAATCAATTTGTTCATAAAGATTACTAATTTTTTTTGTAGGTACCTACCTACCTACATGAAAATATCTTGTGAACTTACAACCAATTAGTTTATTGTACTTATTGTTTCGACGAGACCGTTCTTGAAAGCATTGCGTGTTAATAATGATGATAAAAAACACTTCGAATAATAATAATTTTGTTGCATGCAATAATTGAATCAACATCAATTGTTCGGTTGTAATAATTGTCACAGGTTTATGTCGCGATTTTGGGAAGTCTGAAGTATTTATTACATTTAAAATGTAAATAAGAAGATAGATGTAACTTCCAGCATTGACGATTTAAAGATTTCTTAAGTAATGATCACATAACTTACACACACTTAACGACACATTCCTTAATCAGCGTCACTCCATTGGTCTTGACTATTTTAAATCACTAGTGGTTTTCCGCTATCTTCATCAGGTCATTTGATTACCTCGTCGAGGGGCACCTGAGCTCGTTTTCTCGAAACATGACCGCCGTTCAATGAACTGGCTTTCCACTCGATTGTACTTATTCATGTACAGTTAATATACATATTTCATTAAAAATATACCATTCAGATTAAAACAATAGAGACATTTGTCAGTCCGTGCTGACTGTCTACTCAATAAGAGACTCGGCGTGAAGGTATGTAAGCATCGATAATAAACGGAGCACCATCATATCTGATGACCGACACTTGACCAGCATGGCAGACTGGCCTTCCCATCTCAGTTTAAGAGTAGCGTCGTGTCAAACAGTGGAGCGATAAAAGGATTGATGATGAAACGGCGCGGTTAAAGAATCCCCGCTTAGATAATAGAGACGTTTACAGAAAATATTACACAAGTAATCTCTACCCACCCTGAGGGAGCGGCTGGAATATAGCGAAGTGTGAATCGGGCTGTACGTTTTGAGGCTGGCTGGATTTTGTTTTTTTTCGTATTCACGATCGCTTTGAGCCGCCGCTTGACGTCGTGAGAGCTGTTACAGTCACATGCACGGAGGAAATTTTAACTTGGCTCTTAATAAATTGCGCGGGAATTTTATTTTGAGATGTACATACATCGCAACTCCATATGAATGACTCAACGATTTGTTTTTATATACATACCTACATATCTTCACGCTATGTCCCTTACGAGGTAGGCGTTTTTGCTGTTCCTTTTTCAGTTGACGTTGGTTAGTTTCATATTATGTAGCTCTTTTCTGATATCTACATATATACCTATGTAATCACAGTTGCATTAAATGATGATGCCAAGACTAGCTCAACATCTTCCGTATGTTGAATCAACGCAAGGAGAAAGTATAAATGAATAATAATAGCAAGCTTTATTCGCAGTAAGACATAAAAAAACAACAAACAATAACACAGTACTATCGAATCCCGGGTCGGGTGCTATTGGATTTTTCTAATTTTGAATTTCTAGTAGTGACTCGGATCTACGCCCGGTGTATGGCAATAGGATCACCACGTATTCCATGGGACGTAAACGTAACTGGTGAAACGTGGGAGTGCCCTACACAGTATTATTTTGGATAATAACAAATAATGGTATGCAAATATTCTTCAGAAATGACGTAGCTTTAAATTAGTAGGTACCTTATATGGTCTCTACGTAACAACTTACAATGTTTTGATCTGGTATTAATTATCTGCACTAAAACATCGTTTTCTAAATTTATTTGGATATATGTACCTATATAGGTATATACTTAAACTAATGTCTGGTGTTAAACACTTAGTTACGTAGGTCACAAAATAATTAGGTATACAACCTCAGCATAGTCTATTGGTTATGAAACCCAGGAAGAAATAAAACACTGGTGTGCGAGTTTAAATAAACTTCAATATATTATACTCTCTATTACAACACATCGGAAGAAGTGTACATTCGCTCACATCTCAATAATAATTTAAATTTTAAACTGAGCGTTCTAAGAAAAAATGCAAAACAGAAAGCATAATAAAAGTGACGGCTTTTTCAATGAAATTTGACAGATATTTTATGTTAATTTTTGCACATGGAGGATATACCAACATTCACAGTTATTAATTGTCTCTCTTAGTAGAAGTCAAAACCTGACGTAGTTTGGGAATGAGGCGCTTTCGAGCAACTATTAGGTTCGTAGATGTTTTTAAGAGTAACATATTGTATTTTACAACAAATAAATTGATTGTATTGACGAATAATATTTTAATTTCAAACTACTTTCTTTTTTCTGTATGCAAGTACTGACAATGTTAATATCGTCAATGTGTGGGGGGGATAAGGGCTATTTATACAAGCAGAGAAGATTAATAATTGCTATTATTAATCTTGTATCAATAAAGATTAATTGAAAGTAAATAGAACTATGCAAGTTTATTCGACATAGTTGTTGATGGCAAATAATTTGTAATGTTATCCATTACGCCCAACCCTTAGACAAGTCAAGCTATTAATTATTAGACTTTCTGTACATTAGAAGGCATACAGTATAATAGACTTTATTGTACACATCATAAAGTAAAGCTTACATTTTTTTTTTTCAAATTTGAGGTTGATTTCCGTGAGCTTATGTAGTTAATAATATAATCCATATCTTGTGATATTTCCACACATGGCCATCTTATCATGAAGTAGGCGTCAAGAGAGTAGCTTGCGTTCGGAAATGCACACGAATTTGACACCAAGGTCAATGACCAGAACGAAGACCAATTATCAGTCTGAACAAGATTTTGGAGGCTGGAACTGGGAGGCTGGAAGAGCTGTTTACATATTATCCAGTATAGTAGGCTGGGCAGAAGAGTAATACACTTCGATTTGCTGGTGATGTTGTACGTCCCATCGTGGAGTAGAGACGTTGTTTGAATGTAAAGCAGTTTTCTTAAGGAGTAGGCAGAGAGCAACGAGTGTCAAATATCTGTATCTCTACAGACCTGATGAGTTTCATCACTTTCTCCATACATGCATGCTGATTACAGAGACTCCTGAATACAATATACTCCTGATACGGTAATCGACCTTAGTTGAATAAATTAAACAATAATTATATACATAAACTAATTAGTAAAGCTCTCTTCATAATTTGCAATGAAATTTTAGTTACTTTGTATAATATATTACATCGCATGGTATTGATTATATTCATTGGGCTTTACGTAAAAACTGAATATGTTACTCAAATATCGACATCAAATGCAATTGCTTCAATCTTTCTTTCTTAATATGCTATTCCAATTATCGCCTTAGGCAGTTTGCAATTTGTATGTATGGAATTTTTGTATTTAATTGTGTGAAAGAGTTTCAAATTAAATACAAACCGATTAAAATCTACATCAATTAGCTACAATGTAATGTTCGTGGTCATTGAACTAGAGTTTCTTATTATTTCACGTTGGTCTTAGGTTGTATAACTGTGGTTTGGTTGGCTATATTTTAATAGAGTTGTATGCGAACTCTACTAATAATAATTTATAATATACAAATCACAAGTTAATCTTATAATGCACTTTTATAAACAGCTGCACACCATGGGTTTGAGCCCAGCACCCCTGGAGTGAGAGGCTGAATTCTTAACCACTAGGCTATTACTGCTTTCATAATAATAATTATTACGTGAATAACATTGGAATTCGATGTACGAACGCGTTGAAGTCTTTTTTATAGGAAATAAAATGGCACCATTATCTCGTCTTATTAATATTTTTTATTTTATAATATCATGAATTAAAGGGTAGAGGCAATGTACTATACTCTAATGTCTACCCCGTCGGGGATTGACGTGATATTATGTAAAAGGTATTTATTTATATTAAGGTATTATTATCTCTCTTTAACGCGTGTGTGATTATTAAAAATATTTAGGTACCTAGAAATATAATATTTACTAAAATAATGAAAAAAAACTCTGAATAAAAATTTTTGTGATGTATCTTTTTACCTAAGCATGGAGAGAAATAAGAAATGAAGTAACAATGGAACTGTGTGCACGGAACTAATGCTATGATAATTTAATCAAATAGTCATAAAGTATTTTAGAAGAGATTTGTTTCCTTTTATACATGAGAATGGATTATAAAAAAGGGATTATAAATTTACAGAAATGCATTCGTAAATAGGTTGTATATTTTTCAGATTTGCCCGAAGTGCGAGAGAACATTTCCTCAAGAAATTTGCATACTTTAGTTTTCTACATAATGTTCTTTAAGGTATGTGAAGTATCAGCTAGGCCAGCTGGCCAACTATAGCCTTAAACTTTCTCATGCCGGGAGGAGCCTCTACCTACAGTAGAACAATAAAAGAGTCGATCGTTATGCGTTGGAAAATGTGGAAGCTATCATTAAACATAGGTATGTAGACATCGTTAATGCCTTGTAATAATTAATGTATCTGCGATGTACCTACTGCGAGATGATTTGCACGAAACATAATCCTTAGTCATAGGGTATAAGTGACTTGTCAGACTATGGCAGTATAAAAGAGACGTGGTTAAGTTAGTCAAATAGTATTTCGAAAAATTTTTATGACGATCATCATCAGCGTTTTCCCGTCCACGGCTGGATGTAGGTCTCTCTAATAGCACGCCACTGAGCTCGATCTTCAACTCTTCACATCCAACCGCTACCAGCCATTGCATATATCGTCACTCCTTGTAGCTGGTGTATACACAACGCTGCGTTTACCAAGTTCCGGGATAGTTATAAGCATTTGACTGCACGGGTCAATGCATTCGATACTTACATAAAATAACATCATTGTCGCTTGTTATACTTTAAGAATGGAAGCTAATACAAAAATAAATATATAGATATTTTAAATATTTGGTTTCACAAAGTATCAATCCAAGTTTTATATAGAAAAGACTATAGTGGTCCACATTTTTTTTAACATAATTACTTGCACACAGTGAGATGAAGAATTCGCAGTGTAGGATAGAATAAATTAATATATCTTTTCATCTCTACTTTTCGCATGTCGTTGCTCTATTTATAGTGGATTATGAGCAACAAACATGAAAGGCCGACAACGAAAATAAGTAATTAGCAATAAATTAAACATTCAATTACTAGTATCAGTTAATTAAGTCGCCGTGAGAGGAAAAGGTTAATTTAATTACAATATCTGTCAGTTGCCGACGAGAGCGCGGGCGCATAACTCTATCTTAACGCGTCGCTTATTAAAACGTTCGCATTTAATTATTTCACTGATTATAATTTTAAATTACGCGTTACAGCCTCGCTGTTATAACTACATGTAAATTAACACGTTAAGCTAATTGCTTAACTCTACATAGCGATATAAAATTTGTATACTTACGTTATAACTCTACATACTTAAAGATATTATATACATATGTACATATTTTACAGTTCATATATTATAGCTCTATGTAGAGTCAAGCAAAGTAGTTGCTAACTACAAAAGTGCTCTTCACGTATTTAGCATAAATAATTAAATTATTAGCCTCTGATTGATTTATGTGACTTGTTTTGATTATATCACGATTATATGATTTGTGGCTATAAATCATACAATCATGTAATCAAAAGGTTAAAGTGACGTATTTAAAAGGACGCTGTAATTCACTTCCGCTTACTCTACACGTATGTGTTTACCAATGTCACACATACACACACACAAGATAGTAATAAATCGTTTTATTAAAACATAATAACCGCTTAATCATTTTTAGTTTATGGTGTTGTTGAATTTTTATTTACACAAGGAATGGTATTTCTTAAAGTTTCAATCGCGAACGTTATAAATGTAGAGTCACTGGAGAGTTTTTGACTTTAATATTAAGCATATCATAGAACGTATCATATAATTTATGGGTAGGTATTTTTGGAGAAGCTTACCATTTTATTTCTATTACGGGAATTATTAACTAATGCTGGTCCATAGTGTAATAGTAAAAATAAAAACGAAAAATATTATTTTGGTTTTGTTAATAAGATTATTCAATTATATACTTAGATTAATTAGAAAAGGTCTAAAAAACAAGGATACATGTATAAATAATTAGCCCTTAATCTTCGTTTATGGAAAAATTGGCGGGGCTATATGTATGCGATATTAATCAGTGAAAAATATCAATGCTAAATGAAAAAAAAAACCAATATAATTGAAAATCTCAATATTAATCATATAAAAAAAAAATATTTTATTTAATTAATACACTCCAAGCAACACTTTACCATGTTTTAAAACATCTTAATAATGTTATTTTCTTTATTCTTACGCAAACTTTTTGTAAACATGCATTTTGTTAGCTTACCATCCGACGCTTTAGTACTACGTGTAACCGTAAAAGATAATAGTTATTAAATAAAAAGCTATGGTTTTCGTTGCTTTCAACATAATATTTTACTTTTTATATATGTAAAGCCTAACTATGTAGTGAAAATAAAACATTGCATTTGTAATATTACCATGTGGCATTTTGTGTTATATTGCCATGTGACGACTTTTTCTATCGTATTTTGGGTACATGGATGGAAATGGAGCCTGTACTCGTAATAATACTGTAAAAACGAGAGTATGAGCAATACAATATTACCGTTATTATTATACATTTAGACTTAGCAAGTTATCTACATATCTGCACGACAGGTACTTTACGAGGTAAGCAGAGAGCATTGAGTGCCAAATCTCTCTACACTTACACACTTAGTCTGTCAGAATGTAGAGCTATTTAGTTCTGCTGTATTACTATTAAAAACCAATAACTCTAAACATGTTAGATATAACCGCATACATATAATTTAACTCACCCTTACACTTTGCGCAAAGAAGTCTTAAACAAATATACTCTATCACAATGTAGAGCTACTAAGTTCTGTTTCCGTTTTATTTAGCGCTATTTCCGTTTAAGCCCAGTAGCACTGAACATGTTAGTAACTACAACTCTACATATAATCTAACTCATGTTTACAGAACCCTTAGACAGAGTACTTAGGTCGCCCATTGTTCTTCACACCGCAAGATGACATGTCCGTGTAAACGTATGAGCAGGTGTAATGTGCAGTCATAAATTTGTTCTACAATAGCACTTTTTACAAGAAAATAGTTTGCTAACGCTAATAATATTGGCTTTGTTGTTACATGGCTGGAACATACGTAGTGCCATTTTTGTTTTTGTTACGTCGTCACGCGTAGTCCCTTATTGGGCAGGCAGAGAGCGACTTCTAAGGAATGAATTTATATACGACATGAAAAAATTTACTTAATAGTGTTTCTGTGTGTTTTACATTAAATTAAACATTATACAGAAATACATAATTTTGTAAAATATATTTACTGACCATAGTTCAGTATTGAAGTTTGTCGAGTGCGTAGCCAGTATCTACATAGGTTTTGCATACCCTTATGGGAGATACGCGTGACATATTTACGTATGAATGTCGTTCACTAACGACATTTGGTTATTAAGTATATTCTACGCTAAAATGCTGTATGAGCAAGACAAAAAATGCATTAACTAAATCCTGATACCAAGCGAACATGAAATATTAATGTGGTTAATTAGAAAGCATTAATTACTAATTAAATATAAAACATTACAATTCTTGGCACTGATTGAACGAATTATTGTACAGTTTGAATCAAAGTACCGATGTAAGTATGCATTTGTGTATGCGACTTTTATCTTTATAGCATATGTAATAAATGTTAAATTGGAGTGATGTAATATGAATTAATAGAGGTTCCTGTTGCGTAGGCTTCACGTAGCGGCCGAGGCACGTTCGATGGTAATCGTAAAAATATTTACCCCGCCTTACGCCCTCATATTGCTTTACATGTGTTGGAGCTGGACAAAAATTAATACATTTTCGCAACTGGCAATAAAAAAGCCTTTATTTCACCAATGCTGTTGATAAAATGGTGTGTTGTAAAAAATATTGGAATGATTTTTTTGTACATATGTATATGGTAACAAATATATATTTACTTTTTTTTTAATGTGCAAAAGAGGTAAAAAGTTGAGTATTCGTAGAATATGAGCTAATAATAAATCATAAAGCTAGCGCTGAGACAGATTTTACAATATATTGCAAGTTATTAAATGCATTAAATTTTTTTTTCAGTATTTAATAAAACTTCTATATGAACTTTATAAAGAAATCGTTATTTATTTCATCTTTATTACTATACCGATTTTAATAATTTTGAATTTGAAATACAAAAGGAGTATTTTGTCCATTTAAGTCGAACATTCGCCCAGTGTGCAGAGGGAGATCTGGTTAATTATATTAAGGGAACCATTTGCAAAGTGTTATTGTGTGACCTCTACACGATATTATCGGGAATGGGTCAATGCTGGCCTCTTCCACATGATCTCATCACGTGGATCTGGGTTTGATTCCCATCCAGAAAAGTATTTGTGTGATCAGCACAGATTGTTTTGAGATTGGGCATAAAAAAATTTATTTAAGTATATATTTATATCTATATATGTAGTTTTCAGCGGTTAACATAACACAAGCTCTGTTAATGCTTACTTAGCGATGAAATGGCCGTGTGTGGAGGTCTTAAGTAAAAAACACATATCTATTATTATTATTAAAACCAAGTATCTCTGAGGTTTTTCTTCTACAGTCATCACGCTCGTCATGCGTACATGCCTTTTTAGAAGACACAAATCCAGATAATAAGCTATTACCTACTTGAAATTATAATAAGAAATACCAAGTTAACAATTATGATTCATTTTTTCTAAGTCCTTATTTTCAACAGTCCTAGGTTGACCACTTCGTTGGTTGAGCGGTCGCAAGTTCGACTGCCGATTGGAATGACCTGGGTTCAAATCCCGGGTGGGTACTATTGAGTTTTTCTGGATCGAGACTGGATCTGTGCCCGGTATATGGCAATTGGCTTACCATCTATTCCAGGGGACGTAAACGTAAATAGTGAAACGTAGGAGTGTACTACACTCCTCTGCCTATCCCATCGAGCGTTACAGGCGTAATATTAAGTTACGTTCCTAGGTTTTTAATTATAACC
>DWME01009434.1:0-10930 GCA_018244795.1 Parelbella ahira ahira | reverse complement strand
ATAACATCATCGAACCACGCTTGCATGTCTTTGAGCCACTGTTATTACATTCAATAAAGGTTATCGGAAAAGGGTTAATCACAATTCCAATTGATGTAAAAATCTTACGAAAAACGCCAAGAACTAAACTGCATTTTAAAATTTCCTTTAAACGAACCACAGCATACGCACAACGCTTTCGTCGGAACAAGATTCGCTAATGAAGATATTTGGGCGTTATCGCACAGTCAATAAATATCGCGTCGCCGCCGGCCGCGCACTCCCACACCGCAGCGAACAGCTTACGAAACCGATATCGACCGTTTTGTTTTAGTACATGCCTGCCCCGTGGTCGAGTGATTGCGAGCGCGACTGCCGATCGAGAGATCCCGATTCAAACTCCGGGTCGGGTACTATTGAATTTTTCTAATTTAGAATTTCTAGTAGTGACTCGGAGTCTCAATCAGTGCGCGGTGTATTACAATAGGCTCACCACTTATTCTATGTGTTGACCTAATTGGTGAAGCGTGTACTACAATCCTCTGCCTAACCTTTCGGAGATTATAGGCATGATAGTACGTTTTTTTTTGTTTCAATACATTATATTTGTATTGAGACACTTAACACTAACCGAATGCAGAGGGGTTGGAAGGAAAGCGGGTTTATCACACGTGATATACATACATATATTGATATGATATTGCATGCTATTTGTTTGTTGGTACGGTGGTTAGTTGGCTTCGACTGAGGCAAGGGTTGTAGGTTCGATTGCTTAGCAAAGGATAATAATTTGAGTAGTATGTGTGAGAGTTCGATTTGTGTTAGTGTGTAATTATCTCTATATGTACATAAATTTGTAATTAGAAATTTATATATATCTTTATTTAATGTAAGCCGTCAGGGGATTAGTGTGTCTTGTCACATAGAGTGGCGCTACATGCTCCGTTATCTAAAACTAAGGAAATGGTATCCTACTCTCGTAGAGACTAGGAAATCAATGAACTAAAAACATTTCTTGTTTAAATTGTTTGCCTATCATATTATTTAAAACCGGACTATACCAGATTAAGCGAAGCAATTGTTGTTTGAAGATGTAACCAATAAAAATGATGTAGAAACTATTAAATACAATCTATTCTCAGAGAATTGTCGATGTTGATTTGGTTTTTACTTGTGAAGTTGATACAAACTGAGCGACGGTTAAGAAATTGGCTGATGGCTGGGATAGGTCACTATAGGTTTAATCGGATGAAACTTAGTGCTTTGCAATAGTTGTGCATACTTAACATTCCCAAATTAAAAATTAATAGTACATGTAGTCAATAATTATTAGGAAAAAGTCACTCTGAGAACGCATTTTCTGTATGTGTGGGCCGATCAAAATTCTTTCGTAGACTGCTCAATAAATTGTGTTTAGTATATCGTATTCGAAACAAACAAAAAACGTAGAATGTTTAGGTGCCTTTACATAGATATATATAAACGTGTGTGTGCCCAATTAGTCGACGTTCGTCAGTTCATTTCTCAAAACCGTATGCTCTATATAAGCGGGCACTGACAGTTGTTCACCATACAAGGCGGTACAGGTGAAATGCAACCAGTGCCCGCGAATGCCGTGGCTTTTTGTTGCGGAGACCATTTCGGTGAAGTTTTTACGCGCGGCGGTACACCAGACACTTGTAGGTATTTTTATGAGATATTTTACGAAACTCCACGAGTTTTTTCGCGTGTTTTATGGCTGCTATCGGATTTAATAGCTGATGGGTGCGGTGCGGTTCTGTGTTGACAGAATTTATTTTTATCGTCGCATACAAAGTGTTAAATGTATGTAAGCCGTATAGTGTTCCAAATAACTTTTGATATTTTCCTCGAATATTATGTTATGAATGTAGTGTATTGAATTAGTATTTCTCTACAATCCTTATACACCTATTGTTGGTTATAGTTCTCTTATCAAGATTCATCTTCAAGACGGTCCTCAGCCTATTCACAAATGTACATATTATGTTTTAACTCTATTCCAAGATAGGTATACAATATTACGCATTCTCTATGAAACTTGAGATGTAAATCCTACTTTTTCAAAACGTTGGAAATTATTCTTATTTCTTATTCGCTCTCTCTAACCGAGATAAGAGATACACGTGAGCTATTTTGTAAGTACATCTAATATTAATCACCGTAGTAGTTAATGTTGCCATTAGATCCGAAAGTATCCCACGCCGTCGGTGTCTTATTATTGTTAATGACGTCTCAAGCACGGCCGAAGCGAGTGAGTAATTATCTTAAATCACACTTCGTTAACAACGAATCTGGAGCGATTAACACTTGTTGGCTTTTTACCGACCAATCGCAATCGCTGGCGGCCATTCCGCCATTTCGCATAATTGTCGTAACGTAAGATGGCGGCGCGCAGGGTTGCCAGCATATATTGAGTATATTGAGAACATCCAAAGAAAGTAAATGAAGAAGTTTTGTATTTTTTGTTTAATTAGTACACATTTAAAAAACTGAATAATATGTAGGTACGAGTATCTATGAAGCAACTTCAGCATTAGGTGCAACATGCATTTAGTAGAGATTTAAGAAAGAAGTTAAAAAACTATTTGAAAGGCCTGCTTGAGAAAAAATCGGGCTATAAATCATATGAAAGACATGTATGTATATTCATTCCAATCTCCCCTCTCAAATTGTTTTTTGACATTACAATTTTTTGAGGCAGGCAGGCAGGCATAAAAAGTTAAATATTTTTACATTAAAATAATCCCTGAATTTTGCTTCGTTTTTGCATCTGGCAATCCTGCTCAAAATGGCGGTATCCATTCACAGGTTTTTCTATGCGTTTTTGAGCCCGGAATTATGAGAATGCACGGGCGAGGTGAGTTGAAACTAATTAGTGGTAACGATGTATATGACCACGTTTACGCATCGCTTTCTTTGAGCAGTCGAGAAATAGAATACTGATAATTAAGTTTAAACTTGCATATGTAGGTACATTTATAATGAGCCTACGTGGTTCATACCGCGTTCCTTTGGGACTCTCGGAGTATCTCTACATGCGCTCAATGACATCTTAAGAGGTTTTAGTCATTGCGTGAGGTTAGGAATTTCTTGCTTGTTGGTTCAGTAGTTTTTGAAATGGAATTCTAAAACGAGAGTTTTAGATTCATTTCGCGTTAGGACAAATATTTGTGTAATGAGTAAATGGTATTCTTTGTGTTTGTGTGTATTTAAAATTGTGTATACTGTGTATATTTGTAGTTAATCAGCTGGCTGCTTATCACAGAACAAGCTCTTTTTGCGCTTGTGACATTGTACACAAATATTATAACTATTATTATTAGCTATACTTTTATCCTGATTATTCAACGGTGATCTGAGAATTTTTGGATACCTATTAAGTGTAACTAATATAATTTTGTATCTGTTTTGAACAAATCTATTGGCCAGGATAAGGCTTTTGGCATAATATACGTCTACAATGACAACGTTCAATTAATCGGTTGTTCCCTAAGAATATTAACTGATAGCGATGCTAATGAGTCAGTAAGCGAAGTCTCATGTTCGGATTCCTACCAATGGGTTATATGTGAGGATACGGGAATATTACAGGACTTTTATTATATGTAGGTATGTTCTAAATGTACAAATGTCCAAAGCAATTGCGTTGATTCGGGAATTTCAATTAAAGCAACCTGTACTCCTTTTTCTATTCCTCTAAGGAATTCCTTGGTTAGTAACCTTAAATCTGTATCTATTTAACTAACAACTTTAAAATAAGACTGTTAAGGTTCGAAGCCACGACATTATATTGAGGAAGTCCTATAAATATAAAGTTAAATGCCATTTTCTATTTTTAACCCCCATGTATCACTTATTTAATAACAGATAAAATATTTATAGGCCCTGAATAAATAATAAGATTATTAATGTGATGGCTTCATTCGCACATTATAATAGATATGCTATTAAATAATTAACAATCGCCAAGAGGTCTTTGTGTGTAAATTCTTATATGTATAGCATGTATTAATTCCGGAATTTTAAAATTATGCTATAGAAAGGTAGTGCAATAAATAATGTTGATTTCGAAAAGTACAGCAGTTTTTGTAGGCTTATTAATACCGAATTGCTTGTTTTCGCTCAAGCATTCAACATAAGTAGTTGTTTCGTAGATAATTGTTATAGATCGTCTGATGGCTATTTAATTGCTCGTGTTAATCCATCTCTTTTTTGTTATCCATCAGTCTATGCTTATAGAGCGGGAAAGTTTAAGCCATAGAATCTACTTACGTTCTGCGAAAAGAACTTTTCGATATAACATTTTTAAACTTGTATAGTAAGTAAGTACATATTACGTATTCTTAACTCGTATCGTCCATAAATATATTAGTTAAATGTATAACGAAACGCGTTTAAAAGTTTTTGAAACAAAACCGGGAGCTGCGCGATTATGTCATTAGCGGATGGATAAAAAGCGCAAGGATGTTTGAGTATGCGATGATACAGCGCAATGAGTGCGCGGCGCATAGCGGGCATGGCGGGGATGGCGGGGATAGCCGGCATAGCGGCTTTGCTGCGCCGACGCACCCGCGCCCGATGTTCGGCGTTGCGACGTTTTTGCGGTAATTGGCCAACCCTTAAGCATATAACGCGTTAGGCGTACTTTTTAAGTGATTTGTGTATTTTTTAATATCATGCCAATGCGTCTAATTAGAGTATCGTTACAAAAGTGTTGTTGGTGTGTTTCAATAGCGGCTTTGCTATTGCGTATTGCCAATGAAAATTTGACAAATGTTAAAAGGTAACGTCTATTGCACACTGTGAAGGGAATGTAGCTTGCATGCTGATACATATATTCACATACGTCCCAAAAATAATGTACACGTCAATGTAAGTAAAAAAATTTCTTATCTCTCAATTCATGTGCATTTTCCCTGTTAGTCGTATTTAACTTACTTTGTAATCATCCGGTAACACTCACGCATACTTCTCGAAAATTTCGCATTCGTGCCAGTCTATGTTAAAGTTAACTGTGTAAAAATGTTTTTGAGAAAGTGTACAAATCTTATGTACCTATATATTCTTATGAGCACAAACTTGGCTTAAATCTCTATATGTGTTATTGAACTTTAAGCGTCTAATAATACACTCAAATGTCTATAAAACCGATTGTGCGTTATATTGTTTATAATATTTTGCATATATAATAAAACACTGAAAACCCTTGCGTAATACTTACATCTTAATATTTGTTGACGAAAGTTGCCAGTAGCTTTTTACATCAAGTAGGTACTTGAGTTCATCGACTAAGCCGCTATATGCGAAATTACCCTTACATTAGTCCCAATAATTATCACATAAAAACGTCATCCCGTGATAAGGGGTTTTGTGGTGCGGTGCTCGGAACAACGAATTTGCTTCATTATTAAGCAATTAAGTGCATTTCTCGGGACCTAAGCGTAACAAAATGGGTCTCGTAACACCTATTAGCTTGGGTCTGCTCGATCATATCTTCTTGACGGGTAGTCCGGTTCCTCCTTATATGTGTTACGCCCTAATTGCGTCTATATTATTATAATAAAAATATTTTACAATAATCCGCAAACAAGTGGAAACTTCCTGCAAGTGCATATTATCATCCGCGACGGAGACAGGTATGTAGGTGTGTTGGATATTGCATTGCGTTTAGCTCAATAAATAACTAATTTCCGCATCATTAATGCATTTTCTGAATGTAAAGAATGATATCATTTACTAGATCTTACATCGTTTGACTGTTGGAAGCGTGTCTTCTCCAAGAAAGACAAGAGTTAAAGCTCTGTTAAAGTTAATTCTCTGTTACCGTACCGCATGAAGTAGGTAATTCTGGTTTATTTAAAATATATTTTATGGTAAGGCAAAATATTTAGTTAACAATAGTGTGTTATATAGCAATGAGAATCAACTAAAATAGAATTAGCATTCCATCACCGATAGACACGAAGGCAAAACCGCAAGCAGGCAGACACAACTCCTCTATGAATTCCTCGCTATTTATAGTCGACCAATATAATTTTAAATAGCGGACCATGATCTCATTTTTATTTACAAGATAATGAGCCGGTCATTTTTGCTAGTTACTTAGTAATTGCTACTAAAATTCCTGAGTCTATACGTAGTGTTTTGCATTATTTATAGTTTCCTTGAGCCGACCTTTACATCATTTGTGACGTTACGAGTTATTTATATGAATGTTTTCCTATATTTTAAGCTAATAGAGTTAAGATAATTAATGATTATGAGCTACACCTTATTTTCTTCACTTGTTTAAGCGTTCTGCGTAATTTATTATTCCATTCTTAGTCCTGTGTCTCTATCTTCATCTCTCGTCTTGTAGCTTTCTCTAACACGTAGTCTCTTTGTCCAGATGCTGTGAACTTGCTTTAGGCAGCAAGTCTTAAAACATTCGGTTTACTGTCCTAATGTGGGTTCATGTTATTGGTTGTTTTCTAAAACCCGTAGATTCTGTTTTGTATATTTTGAATTATAAATCAAGATGTGTTTATACATCACGTGCAGTTTCCATAACTTTATTTTACTTTGCCATTGTAGTTTGCAAACCGTGTTAGGCCTAGTAGCATTTTGAGATAAAACTGAGTGTACTTGGAGATGCTCCTCCGGAAATACAAGAAATAGTCTGAACGTTTATCTGTAACCATGCTTTTAATACAATGTGTATATTTTAGCAGCATCACTTCATGTAAATATAATCTCATTAAAAATTTGAGTAGATATAAGTAATTTTAACCGCAGTAAACATTACAAAGGTCATTAAATCTAAATTTGCATAATATTTTATTTTTCCATTGAACATTTTAACTTAGTTATCGTATACTTGGCCAGGCTTTTACTTTCAATTATCAGGTCCTTTGAAAAACATACATATTTATAAGCCCTACAAAAGTAAATCTTTAAAACATATAACTGTCGCCAAATTTTTTTGTGGATTGTATCTTACTTAAATTTATTGTAGTAACATATTTTGTTATATCATGTATAATTTATATATGTATCAACAAATAAAGTACCGCAACGCATCACATGGACACATTAAAATATTGGTAATCTAAAATAAACTAATAATAAGCCAATATGCACACAATTTTCAACTTTAAACGCATGTGGTAAAGTACAAATTAAATTAGCACATAAACGTAAGAATGTCCAGCATGTGTGAATTTTTTAATTGTGCACATGGAAAATTTCTTCGATGCCTTAATAATAGTCGATGATAGCCACTTGATATTCGCGCCGATCCATATCAGTATTGCAGTCTCCCATATATTATAATAATTAAGACATTCTGCCTAATTAAGTACTGAAATAGTCATCGTTCCGTACCACAAACACTATTGACGAGTTCGACATAAAACAAAATTTCACACTCGCTGCGCGCCGTCGACATTTTTATGTACAACGCGACTGTACTCATAGTTGACTCTCGCACTAATTATATTATAGAGTTAGCCTACGGTACTATTGAAAGCGATAAGCTATTGTTTCATACATTGCTATTGATTTCATTATTATATCTTGACGCCAGGTTCCTTACGGAGCAGGCAGCAAGCAAAGAAATGTAGTTATTGCCTAAACCTGTTTTATATTGTTATATTATTTTATAATAATTTATATTGTTATGTTTATTTTTGTTATAGGTCTCTCAATCCTAAAGACTACCTACATTACATATTCTTCCATATGTTATGATCATATGGGACATAAACTCTTCGGTGAAAGCTACCATTCTGTTAAGTGTATCCTATATCTTTTTGGTTCTCAATTCGGGAATATTTAGGGACTATGTTTCAATAAAGGGTTTTTCAAAGATAGGATTTTTCAATAAGATAAAAGATTGAAACGTGCCCTCAGTACAACAGCGACGCGAACTCCGCCCAAGAGCTATTAAGCCCTAAAAAGGCTTCCACAATAAAAATGTCCATCGGAGCACGCGCAGCGGTGAGCGCACCATTAAGATTCTTGACTCACATCACAGACACCATAAATCAATGGGGGTTCCTTGCACTACGTTCCTCGGAGGCGTCGCGAAGACTGGAGAAAGTTTTACATACTTTTAAAATAGGATCCCATACTTTCCGTCTGATGTTTGTTCATTGATACTTATCACTATAGCCACAGATATTATTATGTACTTATTTAATTACATCTTAGAATAATATAGAAGTAATTATAAGAGCTCAAAGAAAAATAAATCAATAAATTATCAGTAAAAAACCGTCTTCCATCCGAAGTACTTACATTACTGAACTTGGTCTTCGAGTCTTTTCGCATCTTGATAAAGGTACATATAGGTACAGCAGTGATACTAAAAAAGGTTGATGATGAGGGTAATAAAAAGGCACTAATATTGCATAATATTCCGTACAGTTGCAGTATTCCTAAGTACCTATACAAAGATATGGAGGAAAGATATGGATGAAAGGCGTAGGAATAGTCTCGTGGTGGCGATTTTCTAGCTCCCCAGGAGATGGAACCTTAAAAAGAAACAGATACTAGCTATGGATATTTTAATAGACAAAGATTAAAGCTTATCAATAAATAATAAAGGAACAATATCTGTTATAGAAAAATAAACATAATTACCAATTATTAAATAATATAATAATACGTAATTATGTACAATAGTAATACGATTACACATATTTCATGTGTGCAATTAGAAAATAAGTTATATTAACTAATAAAATTATTTCAATTTCAATTTGAGTTAAATAATTGAATGATGATTAAAATGATTAATTTAATATTATTCGTGATAAATGTAAAGTGACATGTAATAGACCGGGTGTGTATTTAGCTATTAATTAAAATAGTTAATGAGATGTTAGCTTTTTATCACGCGATGTCCAGGCTGAGTGAGTGCGACGTCAGATCGTCAAATGCAGGACAGTGTTGGGGAATCAATCGTCGCTCCAGGTGTCCGTCAGACAGACAGATGGATGGCCTCTTCATTAGAGTTGTACCTACATATGTTTTCGCTAACAGCTTATTTGTTAACAAATTATTGTTTTAGCTCAAACATGCTTTTTTGGTCTAGTCAACTAGTTACAGATTTTATTGAGTTTTATACATTTTACCTTGCATACAAGCATACTGGTCAAATGGTAAGAGGTCACCTTCGCCTATGGTAATGTACAACAACTGAGAAGTCGCTAATGCGTTGCTAGCATTGGGACCCTTTTCTGGAACATCCCGATATAGCGCCCTTGAAATACCTGAGAGGGTTTTCCTTCTGGACATCTCGTTGATCGCAGTGAGATTGCAGTGAAAAGTCATTCAGCTACATAGTTTAATCATTTGTAAAGTTACCTCTGGAATATTTATAAATAAAACTTAAAAACTCGTTTTACTAATATAGAAAATTATAATTAAGTTAAAATTATATTAAACGAAGACCAACACTGCATTGTGGCGTAAAATATATCTATACATTATTACGCGAAGATTATATCGCTAATTTGCGACTAGAGTGTAATATCTCAAAGACACTATTTTTCAGAAAACAGTTCAGAAATTTTCAAATCATACCGTTATCTGTTTTCTGAAAGAGTGTTTTTGAGATAGGTATCACACTCTAGTCACAAATGAGCGACATATTAATGCGCGCATGTTCGACATTACAGACATTACATAAACATTACATTGAAAAAGAGTGTCAAAGCTAAAACTTTTGTGAAATATCTGCCACAAAGACATACTCGTAAAAAGATCGATTATTGCTTATAATCTTACTGTCAACGCAGGACACACAATAATGATGTCTAAGCTGCAGTGCACAGTACATATTTAAGGACATGTACTCAATGACGTATCGATATGGACCAAACTTTAAATTTAAATAATTTACGGTCGAATTTCAGCCACTGCTCGTCCATATTTATTCTGTCCATATCGACAGCTATTATTACATACGAGTGTTGCCAACGCACCGTACAGTTTGCGCAACGGCCACTGATATAGTGAATGATATAATTAATTCCTCGTAACCAATCATTATTATGTCACTTACCACTCAAACGTCGTTCATTACGGACACTGAATATGAGCGAGTGATAATAGAGCGTGGACACATGGTCAGCGGTTCGACTGCCGCGATGTAACCTAGTCGCTATATAAAAAACAAAAACAATCGTAACATCGCGTGTGTAATCCCCGAAGGTGTAGGCAGATTAGTATAGTATACCCCCCTCACGTTTCACCAGTTACGATTTAGGTTTTATAGGAATCAATTTGAATAATTATAAATGTTTATCCACCATCTGATTGCCATAGAATTATATGACTAGTTCGCGATCAGATGGCAGTGTATGAGTTGTCTTAAGATTCTAATAATGCTCACAACACAGAGCAAAATTTACAGTAGGCCATATTGCCTATGTACAAATTGTTTTACGTAAGGCACTACCACACGGAAAGCGTTAATCGTGTGGTAGCGACTTACTAGCACACGAGAAACGCTTCTCGTGTGGCGGTGCCTTACGCGAATGTCCAAGTGTAGCTGTCAAAATGTAATTAGTGAATAACACGGTTTCCAGCCGTACATTAAAAGAAAGGTCAGCCGATACATGTCATGTTATACAACAAATTGTTTGTTCTACAAGCGATTATTAGGTGTGGGCCCTCGACTCGCACCAATAAACGTCTTAGAATAAATAACAATACTACTTAATCAGTTTAACCTAACATGCGTTTGCCTTCAACTATTTTGTTTTGTTTCGTTTCATTCTCTCTTAGTGCACAACGCATGATAGAAAGAGACAAACAATCAACAAATACTATTGCAATTTTATTAAGCTATAAATAAATTATTCACCATCTATTGCATGGGACTTAAACGTAACGAGTGAAACGTGGGAGTGTACTACACTATTCTGCTTACGCCTTCGGGGAT
>DWME01009433.1:0-10931 GCA_018244795.1 Parelbella ahira ahira | reverse complement strand
TTGTAAAATAATGCTTAAAACATTAAACCTCGACTTCCCTCCTGAGGCGAGCTCACTCTGCATATTGGCTTATTAATATAACTCTTTGTATGAACACACACCAGTTTCGGAAATATTGTAGTGTCATTGGTACATACATCAACTTGTATCTGAGCTATTTGGTAAAGATAATTAGGTCTTCGCCGTCCTCTGCATTAGTTACCATCAACATACGCACTGTAGATTCGTGTGGTCTTTCTGTCATTTTTCAATTAATTCAATGTATGTAACAAAATAATAACACGCCTGTCTTTCACCGAAGGGATAAAGCGAAAAGAGTAGTACCTACAATCTTACGATTTATCATTATTTTTTACGTCCCACCACAGAATCCCTGATGTATTTAATTACACAGGCATAAATAGTGTGGAATCAAATGATCGGATGTAATTTTTTGGAGGATCGGGGTTAAGTTTTGAAATAAAAATTTTCATTGATTTTTGATGGTTTACGAATTGGAAATAAGATGGTTATTTTTAATTCATTTACAGAATGCGAAACATTACGAATTGACTAGGATTTACATATATTGGTAGAGTATGCAGATAGCTCGTGACTACGTAGAAGCTGTTATGCGAGCCGCGGAGAGTGTAACGTTACGCCGGCCCCGGCACTGCGGATATAAACACAAACATCACCACGAAAACAACTTCATAATGTCGTGGAAATTGTTTGGCGCGATGAAGACAACGTGAATGTTTTATTTTATTCATCAATCAAAATATACGCTTGGCGGCGACTAATCCTTTATTGAAGGATAGTGGAAATTCTTTCATTCATCATGAGCCTGCTTAAGTTCACTGCGGACATATGTAGGCTCCACTGAGGGTGTTTTGTTCGTAACCACGGCTTCTCCCAACACCTACGCGACTGTTTATATACAGTCAGGGCACTTAGCCGTGCCTAGGATGGCTGCGCCATACTGCGACCAGCCTACGTCGTGTTTAGTCGCCTCTTACATCACGTTATTTTTGTCTCCCCCGATTTGGATAATACGGGTATAATAATCTTTAATACAAATCAATAGACGATTTAATTTAGTCTGCGTTATTTTTTAATAATTAATCTTTAAAGTTAGTAAGCAATTATGAGGCTTTATACTTTTGATAATAATCTATGCTTAAATTAAAAATGTTTTCAGTGTCACTTTAAGGCCAAAATGTGACAACATATCTTTCTATGTTACGTATCTACTAAATGAGCTAAGTACATACATTACGGCGAATACAAAGTGCTTGGCGCTATCCAGTGTCATCAATACATGCTAGTCTAACAGAATAGCTCTTTATCCGGCTTTTTTTTATTGATTCTTCCTCTTTGTAATATTTCGTTTTTGCACAAACAATACTTTATGTATGTACATATATGTTATAGATATACTTAGATTACCTCCCGATGCCACTAAATATGTATCTAACCATTCAGTTATGACAGTCACGCTCCAGAATGTGCTGATGTTCATATGTATATTAATACTAAGGGATGTTCTAAAACGTTATTGTAACATTCTACGGCTATCGATCAGCAAGAACGAGCACGGGGAGGGGCGAGGGATGTTATCTGACCACAGATGCGTAGGCTCTAATACTTCTAGGTACACCTACGCTAGATTAATTCCCAGAAATTTCAGATATTACAAGTGTCGAAACTTTGATTAATTCAACAGAGTTCCAAACAAAAAATTCGGTCAATACAAAACAGTATTTTTTTAGTAACAATACATTAATTTTATTTCGTGTCTATATGCTGATGCTGCGCAAATATGGCTAAAGCAACGGGCTTAGATAGAATATAAATTTCAGGTCTATTTAAAAAATGAGACAAACGCTCCCTCGCTTATCAAACCTCTTATTTGTGCCCCAGCGAGATGAACTCACACAGTCCGTAGCACGCTCCCTGCTGGTCCGTAGATATATTATCATCATGGTCAACCGTTTCATCGATTTACTATTGAAAACGGGCCTTCTCACCAATATCTAATAATATTAGTGTTAGCTCAACATTTCGATTGGTTCGGAACTTCAAACACATATTGCCTCCTGCCAAATCACTACCTGCATTCTCATGGACAATTCCCGACTTGGCGAGCTTGGCGTCTGTGCAACATCATGCTCTCCTTGTCTCTCGAAATTCATAATTTTATTACGTAATAGCACATCTGACTGCCACAAAATTAACTTTTCACTATGAATACATAATTTTCACAGTCCGTGAGTTACCAAGAAACTTTCAGACATGTATTATAAGCACAATGAATAATGGTGGCGTACCTACGTAGGGCAACTTTGTTAATTATACCTAATACGTACTTGTTGGACTTGTGCCCATGTATTAAAAGGGCCTGATCCTGTACCGCACGGAGACATACAAACAAACAATGATTAATTACTTAATTGTGTATACTATATTATTTGCCTTTTTTATTTTTATATTTTAGATACCGACTAATACTTTTTCACTTTCGCAAATTTTCACATTGATTTCTTACTACTGTTGGTAACATTAGCAATTAAATCAATTTTATTCATTCTATCTGTAGCACAGTGGCGATAAATATTTTGTTATCGTGCCATGTCCTACATCAATACACATCAAATCAGTTTCAATTGTCCTGAAGCAGGATTGCATGGTTATTTTACGAAATTTAAAACGCTATGTATTAACAAACAAAATACTAACGAAATTAAATACATGAAAGCTCAATTGAAGGAATGTAAATGTGAGATCTCCGTGAAACCCTGCAGGGTGCAAAACATGAGATTGAAAAAACTCATCGGACCGGAACATGTTGAGCGAACCTCCAAAAACCGAACATCTACTCGTAAGTCGAATTGCCCATAATTAATTAGATTGGCAGTTCAAGCGTGTCGGCTTGAAAAAAATTAATACTGGTATATGGGGGCACGCATCCCCATATCGATCCCCCTTTTTAATTAAACGAATTAATCACCCCCCCGCGCCCCGGACGCCAATCACGTGACGAAGCACTTTAACAAACGAACAAAATTTTTAATGAATACGCTATATTACTACGTCGCTAATTGACGGCCGTTCGTACCGCACACTCTTCGTGCCGATTTAATTTGATTGATAAGCTTCATACCGTCTTCGGTCCAGAGTTTGTGTGCCTTTTTTCTATTGCTAACAGTTTGCAAATAACAGTGCTCACACAAATAACACTGATAAACTTTTAATTAGTTTGGCAGGTGATTTGCGTACCCGTATGTGGTAACAAAACGCCTGTAAGCAATTTATATCATCATTTTTAACAGCCACTTCTCGCCCATTTTTGTACATATATTTCTCCAATAACACGCTACTAAGCTCAACCTTCAATTTTTCGTATCAGCCACTGCCGGCCACTTTGCGTATATCGTCACTCGACCTAGCTGGAGGGCGTCCTACACTGTTTGTCAAATACATACTCGTATGACTGGTATTTATCCAGCCGTATACAGTAGTGTATGCAAATATTGGCTGCCCCATGCATTATATATCAGTACACTGCAGCCGGAGGACATTGATGGATAACTTCTAGAAATATTCATCAAAAACTGCATGCAATAACTCGTCATCACGTCGAACTGGGGCGGAAATTGATTTTTGTGACCGCGCCGTTTCCGTCCCCCGCGTTTGAATTTCGAAACATTTGTATACAAAGCGTTTTACTGCATGTTATAGAACGATCTAACACAACATGCACCTTTAGGTCGTTTTGTGGCGATGCAAACGTTAGTTGTTCACAATTTATTGTATTGTATGTATAAAATATTGTATATGTATACATTAATTATGTACAATATGTCGCACGCTGAACTCCTCAATTTTTAAGTTGAGAGACGTGTTAACAGTGCAGCGATAAAAGGGTTAATGATGAAGAATGGGTTTACGTAGACGCAGTAAATTTTAATATATAATGTACCAACACCAACTACACGTAATACAAAGCTGTATAAACGGAATGCGACCATTAGTCAAAGTACCTACTAGGCAAACATGAAAACTACGGACGGATTTAATTCAAACTCAAACACTGCTTCATTGCTGACGGCTTGTGCCAACATCTGCGTTCTAACTAGCTGTAAGGCAAAGGGAACACGCCGGGTGCGAAAAAGATACATATAGTTTTGCTAATGTATTTTACTCAATAGAAATATTTAGTCAACCTTTTTATATGGATTAAAAGATGTACTAAATGCCACAAACATTCTTTCACAGGTGACCTTTAGTAAATCAGATAGGTACAAGCGAATGCTTAAAAAAATAACATTTAATGTAAAAACTGATAGTAGTATACCATTACCTACACTTTCAAAAAAGATATAATTTTTTGGTTTGAATGTTATATGATAAACTGTATAAACACAGGCAAAATGTAAGAGTCAAAGTTAACTATAACACCCACATCTGTATGCCACGAAAACAGAAACATATTATGCCAGACTTCGAAGGAATCTTCGCCGTCACGTTTGAAAACCCTACGCGACACTGATCCACATAGACCTAACAAAACAGGTCTGATTCTCTACTTGCAAACTTACAATGAAGGACTGGAAGAAGCCGTCCGGGAGGATAGATATTTTATCTAGTTATGCTATTACGTGGTTACATTATAAACAGTTAACGAAATCAGACACAGTAGGTAAAGCTATTAAATCGGGTTATAAATATTTTTTGATATTCTACAGATAGTATGATGCAAATGACGTAGATGCAGATGTAGTACCTATGATGGTATCAACCTTTATGATTTGACAAACTTATTCCGCACACACTCATTCATCATATACTCGCAATAATTTCGAATTAATACTTGATCATATAAAATATAATGACACAGGAAAGAACTATTAAATAGATCAACATCGACAAGAGAATGTTAGGTCTGTGAAACATCGCCAAACAACGTTTTATCGTACGTCAATCTTTCCCTTTTGTGAGCGGCGCCGTGACACGAGTGTGAGGTGACACGCTATGTCACTTTGAGATGCCACATTATGGCTTAAGCGAAGACAGAATGTCGTGTCAGGCAACAATCCACCAATACAGCACCCACTCTACTTAGAAATGTGGGTAGTTAAGTCAACAGGCTGCCGTCGAGGCTATTTATTTATATTGTATTATTCTTTATCTTCGTTATTATGATTTATTAAACGTAAATATACATAAGTGTAGAAGAAATATATCAGATCTGTAGGATAAAATATCAATACTAAGCCAGGGCTCGTATACCGGTGAGATTGACAGAGCCGATAAAGCTGAGAAAAGAAACGTTCGCCACTCTTTTTAAGAAAGTTTAATCGTTCCCATAGGCAAAGTCATTACTAGTGTCATTTCACATTTTATAAAAAAACACATGGGAACAGTCATTCAGTTAACAAAAATTATTCATTTTCTACATGCACAAGAAAATAAATGAAATCACAATTTAAAACAATGAAAATTTCCTGTCAATGTAACAAGCAACAAGGTTTTATTGTTTCGATATTAATATACTCGTACTTATATGTACATACATAACATTGGCACGGTAAGCGTTCATACCTCTTTGGTTGCAAGTTCAGTTTCGGACAGAACACCAACTAAGCAAGCATACTTGTCATTTTTACAAAATAAAACTGTAATAGGTATCAGTCGATTACTTTTTAAAAAGAGATTATAATATTATTTTTATATTATTTTAGATTACATTTTTTTTATATTTCCGTCAAAGTTGCTTCTCTATTAAGAGTATTCTTGACCTGGACTTCTATTAAGACGTCTACGATCTGCGCTCATTACATGCTTTTGTCTGCCTATTCCGACTTATCATTCATACTCGCCCTATGCGTCAATCTTTCGTTTATAATTTTACAACCCCTTATTTATCTGTACTTTTTTAAATTGATAAACATATTGAGAGTCTCGATGGTACCACTTTAATGTTGTAAGTGGACGTCCGCTCTGTAAGGAAATTTAATTAACAATCGGTGCTCTTTACCTGCATAAAATACACTAAAAGGGAAGATTACAGTTTACAAATAGCAAAGCGAAATGACATAAACTACATAAATTTTTGAAATTATTAATTAATTTGAATACACAATTCTACCACTGATCATGTCCGTCCTCGTGAAGTGCAAGTTTGGCATATTTGTTTTGGCGTTATTCAACCTCGTTTATTAAAAATCATTGTTATGATAAACCGACGGGCGTGAACTTATGTAGAGGTTAATGAGTGAAGAGTGATAAGGGAAGATTGTGAAGCACATCAAGTCTGTGAGTCTAGAGATATTTAAGACTCCGTGTTTTCTACTCGTACCATTTTGGTCCTGGCGCGATTTTTAATAATAGTTATATATAAATATTATATTATTTATTTGAAAGATGTGGAAGTTTCCAAAAAATCGATAAAAGACGAAGCGCTCTGGACCATTGAAGACGAAAAGTCATTTAACAGAATGTCCTGATGAATTCGCGAACTGCCCTGATAAGAAAGGGTAAGTTACGGTTGAAGCTCTAAGGTCGAAACTTTTGCTACGCATGAAATGTGTACATATCTTATCTTTGATACAAAAGAAGACAACAATTGCCCAAGCCGTCAACATCCATACTAAGCCATTAATGCTATGCCATTGTAAATTATGTCTGTCCTACTTTAGATCAGATCTAAATCGAAGAACGACTTTCGACAATCTGATTTTAACCGTACCGTAATGTTACAATTTTCTCCCGCTTAATTATCGTTACTTCAGTTTTCATAAAAGATTTCCGTTTTACTTTTAAAACTTTGCTAAAATATATGTAATTAAAATCACATTTCTAAATGATTATACCACCTTTTTCTACTGCCTGGACTTGTTTTACCAGATTAAAACTCGGATGACACCTATATATATGTATGTACATAATATGTTCTTATAAGATCAAATCTTAATTTTTTCATATAACTTCAATCGTATTGCCAAATAGTCTCAGTTGTAATCTGAAAAGAGTAAATAAAATATCATAAATGAATAGGTAATTATTGAAAAGAAAATCTCAAAATGAATTTTATAAAAAAACGTGTGCACGCTCCACATGTAATCACGTGACACAATTTAAAAAAATTATATCGAGTTTAAAATACACAATAAAAAAAAAATTAAAAGTTTCTTTTAAAGCACGCTGTTAAAGAGTGAATGAAATTTATATAAAAGTGGATGCAGCGAGAATCTAAGCCGCGGTATTTCTGGATGTTTCCACGCGCTTTCAGCCGCCGCGTTTATATCTGAAATGCTTCAGATTAAGCGCTGTGGCATTCGTAAGTTATACAAGCGAGCACTTTCGGAGATTACATATTTTACCTGTTTTAATGCACTTGAGCTCACAGTTTCGTTAACACCTTTTGAAACATCCTCCGGCGAAGTCTTTCTCCAAGATATATTAGACTTCATTCAGGCTCCAGCCAAGAGGATCCTAGGGACTCTAAGAAGTCGTTTAAGTGGACATTTGGATGTGGGTTGGCTTACTATGGATAACATAGCGAGCGATAGGAGACTAATGAAATGCCATTAGAAAAACCCTACCGAATGTATCTTGTATCGGAGATATCTCCTGTCCATGACCTATGTATATTTCTGTTTAAATCGTCTCTGTTCCGAGACAATCTCTATTTGACTTATATAATTTGAAATAGGTACATATAATAATTATTTCCTTATTTTATTATTCATTACACGACTGAAGTGAAATAGATTAAATCTACAATTAACGACTTAATAGACGAAGCTTTGATGTGACGAAATTATTCGATAATAATCCGTAGCTAACATCTGAGGAATCTTAGCACGTAACTATAAGTTGATGGTACTCGTATTATATAAACTAAAACGTTTAAATGTTTGTCCAGAAATCTCAAGCTTCACGTAGACAGAGCGCGACGTCGCTTGGAGTACAGGTGAGCGTTTCTATAAATGTTTTAACGTCAAGCTAACGGTGAGTAACGGGTGCTCGAGATATGTGAAACCGCGGAGTTAATAAATTACGTCAGAGATTTAAGAGCTCTATATTGCTATTTCCTTTGGAAAATGCTGAAACTTTAAGCAGCACCACACACGTGCGATTTTTTAAAAACATAGAAACGACAAAGGTGTTTTTTTGGAACAAATGAACTCGACAATGACTAAGCCACGTTCATACAACAGATTTGCTTAATTTTGTTATCAAGAAGCAGCTTTATATCGGCTTTAAGATACAGTAGCGCCGAGAAAGGCGTGAAATCCGCTTTATATCAAATGCTTTCTCAACTAATGGATTGGACTCATATTTAATAATAACAACACTTACGTAGTACACTCCCACGTTTCACCCGTTACGTTTAAGTCCCATGGAATAAATAGGTGGTGAGCCTATTGCTATACACCGGGCACAATTCCAGACTCTGAGTCACTACTAGAAATTCTAAATTAGAAAAATCCAATAGCACCCGACCCGGGCTTTGAACCCTGGACCTCCCGATCATCAGTCGCGCTTGCAACAGCTCGACCAACAAGGCAGTCATGTACGTATATATTAATATTATTATTTATATAGTAATATTTGATGTTGATTGTAGATTGACGCGTACAAATGACGCTGTTTGTTGCTACATGTGTTTATGCCCTTATACCCGCTGAGCAAACAGTACAGAGATATGACGCATAGGTAACTGAATATATATTTCGTTACAGCAGCAAGCGATGTTGATTTTGAAACGCGTATTGTGGAAAATGAACACGTTGTACTTAATATTGCTGTGGAATAGAAGTTCCGATATGTGGAATATGTTCTACAATGGAATTTTGTTGGGATATTCCGTACGGTATGTCCATATTGATGTGCACTGATTTGTAGCTACAAGGCAAATACAATAATGATAGGCTTCGTATTCTATATATTAATACGTGAAGCAAAAAGTTCGCACCCCTTTTTACGAAAATTGCGCGGACGGAGGAGAATGAAATTTGGCACACTTATAGTTTATATAGAGAAGGCGCGCGTCAATCTAATATTTTTTTTAAGTAATGCATAAAAATACTTTAAATCAATAAAAAACCAATACACATACTACCTTGCATTTGACACAACCATTTATTATTTACGTCCCATTGTCAATGTGAGACATGCGACTGATATTGTCAGTAAGTAACACAGAAGTAAGTTCTATATTATGTATAAGCGAAGTCTTCGACATTAGAACCTAGACTACGCTCGAAATGATTTTTTCAGGATTTTCGATCGCATTTCGATCGCTACTGGGCCACTGGTATATATAAATAGGTGAAAGAAATCTTTAATTTGATTTGATGCGCGGTTTGGTATCGTTAATTTATAATATAAAAACATTTATTGTAAGCCTTCATTCTGTCAATGTCAGACAAATAATGGCTTGCGGTCAAACTACCAAAGATTAAAGATCTGCAGAGGTGCATTTTTCGATGACAGAACTTCAATACCTTTCAAACTTTAAATTATAATCAATTACTGTTAAGCGTTCATCATCATCATCATCATTATCAGCCTACTCCCGTCCACTGCTGGACACACTTCTCTCCAATGGCACGCCACTGAGCTCGATCTTTAGCGTTCAAAAGAAAAGTATCCGACAGCGAATCGAAGTCAACGATGTATCGACCGAACCAACAAAAAAAATTTAGAATCAAAATAGTTTATTTGAATTAGATTGGACGATCAGACAAACTTTGGTATAGATGAGTATTAGACGGGATACCGTTGGCAAACGCAGTGTAAGACACCCTACGGTATCTTAGGATGAAGACGAAAATAGGGTGCCATAATGTTCATCAGAGAAGGTCTATGTTCAGCGGTAGACAGAGACAGGCTGATGATGAGAAGCGACCTCACAGGTCTGCTATACTCGGGGCATGGAGTACTCATTTTTTTGCAAATTGGGTTGAAGTTTGCTCTAAACAGACTTATCAGATACGAGACATTTGATAAACGTATTGTATTAGTTGTCTGATTATTACAGTTCATATTCTGCCAGGTCTGGGACCAGGTGACCTGTAAGTTAGCCCTGTAAGTCCTCTAAATCCTGTCTTGTGAGTTATTTCGATAGTGCCTACTATTTTTCCCGATATACTTATTACTCAATGACAAGGCCGATCAATCCTTGTTTGCGGTCGACGTTGATGGCGTGGAATATTCTGTCAACGATAAATATATACAATAGATACCTGCTTTATTTTTTAGGCTCAATATACGGACCTCGTAACTCTTGGTGACCCATAAATAAAGCTTAGGCTGCTCACACACTAACGACTGGATAAAGTGAAATAAAGTTGACCAATTACGCGTTTAATGTAAAAAATTATAAAAGGATAGGCAAGGATAGAGGTATTTGATATTGAGTGCTCTCTGCTTACTGCGTAAGGGACCTAGCGTGAAGACATGTATGTAATTAACAATAGAGGTGAATAGTTTACTTTATCCTATGTCCTTTCCCAAGTTCAGTTCTATCTTCATACCGAATTTCATCAAAATCGGTTCAGTGGCTTAGGCGTGAAAGCGCAACAGACAGACAGACAGACAGAGTTACTTTTTGCATTTATAATATTAGTAGGGATAAAAACAAACCCGTCTATTAGAAGTTTGAACGATTCGTAAGACCTGCGCGAAGGTCATCAGATATCTGTGCAAATACAGGTTGGGAGAAAACCAAATAGAGGTCTAAAACGCCATGAAATACTCAAATGTAATAACTTGTAATAACTCAAATTGATTCCACAACATAGTTTAAAAAAAAAGCAGTGATAGCATAGTAGTTAAGAATTCAGCCTCTCATTCCGGGGGTCCTGGGTTCAAATCCATGGCGCGGACCTCTTTATAAAAGTGCGTTTTAAGTTTAAATATCACTTGCTAACGGTGAAGGA
>DWME01009432.1:0-10931 GCA_018244795.1 Parelbella ahira ahira | reverse complement strand
ATCGCCATTGTGCCCTATGGACGTCCTATCAAACGGTTTTGTCCGCGTCACGGGTCCTGGCCCGGACAAGTAGGTCAACATGGCTGTTTCCGGAATAGAAAGAGTTGTTATATACCTTGCCTTTATTTCGTTTGTATGAAATCCTGAATGGATGTAATATTCACGTAAACTTTAAATATGTAGGTAGGTATATGTACCGTTGGGGCTAAGCGTACATAATGATTTTTCATTTTATTTTTTATGAGGCAGCCGGCGGCAAACCTGATGGTAAGTGGTCACCGTTACACACAAACATTTGCAACATCAAGGGTTATCAATTAGGTGCATACCCCAACTTCTTATGTCCACCTGGGTCGACTGGTATAAAATGCTACTTGGTATTACATCCGCCTTTTGTTATTAACAATAAAATAAATATCTATTGTATATAATCATATATAATAGATATTCAGTAGCGCGGATAGAAAAATCCGCGCTAGGCCAGTGTGGCAGGATGAAGCTTTGTCTTTATTCACGTGGGAGGAGACACGTGTCAACTAGCGGAACGATAAAGGGTAATAGTATTGTTATAACACCGTCGAGATCAACAAAGACCGGCTTGTGATTTTTCTTCAGTCATAATCACAACATGTATATATAACATCTCCACACAAAGCTATCTGATCCCAAAGTACTGATGACAAATATTTATTTTGGAGGGGAATCAAACCCACGACCCCTGGCGCGTTAGGTTATTCAGGTTATTATTAGGTAGGTTCACTAATCACTGCAACAATGAGCCAGTTAATTCGTAATAATTAATAATTCGCGATAGAAATAATGATAATATTGTGTTATTATATAAAAATAGTTCCATAATAACCACTGATCCGTAGGTTTATAGGGGACAAGTGTCGCAGAGATAAAAGCCACAGGTAAGAACAAAGTTACTGCTGTGGAACCGTCCAGAACAAACGGGACTCGGTTATAATATTATTGGTTATTCGTTGGCGCTCTCTCCATTGATTTTATCGGGGAATTTCTGCTCGCTACCATCCTCTCGATATTTAAGTCACTTCAATATTTAATAATGGTGTAAGCATAACGTAGCTAGGGTACATAGGTAGGGATAGGTATGATAAATGGAGGCAGTATACATATATGCAAGCAGGTAGCATATATTGGGTAAACGTTATATCTATTATTTTAAAATTTTATGTACTTTTTGTTAGTAACAACTTTTAGATTAAAGATTAGTTGTGCCTGTAATTTCGTTCGCGTGGGTTTATTGCCTTTTATGGGATTAAAATTTTTTTTGTACGGAAGCCTAAAACTTTTCTTAAAATAAAAATTGCCTAAGTTATTCCTCATGACGTTAACTATCTGCTAGAGCGACCGCTGGGCGAAAGGTTCTGGGTTCCGTTCTCGGGTCGGGTATTATTGTGTTCACTTCAAACTACAATTAGTTACATAGTCTGAATTTTTGCCCAGTTTATGAAAGTAGGCTTATGTGATGTAACGTATAAAACAACACGTAATTTGTGGGAGTATACTACACTCCTCTACCTACCCTTTGGATAAGTACAGACTTGATGATACGCGATGTTACGTAACATAACATTTTTATTCATTAATTAAATTAAACTCACAGTACATTACTCACAGCTCTAACAATAAACTAATTAGTGGAAAATCCGATTTCAGAGAATCATTCATGCGATGAGGTATAACAAAGTCGCTTCCGACACTGATATGTAATGTCTGATGCCGACCAGATTGGTTAATTTTTCGCCACTTGATTACTATTTGCATAAGTCGGTCTTCGCTAAATTACACCAGTCAGTGTGACGGTTAAATTTAGCGTTCTCAATTTGCGAACGCCCTTTTATTAAATGAAAATGAAATTTTTCATTAGGTTTAATTATCATGTCTGTTTTAGAACAGCCGCGGAGCCGGGAAAGTTTCTTGTGTTACTGGTAAACATTGTCTGGTTTATTATCTGGTGTTATTTGATCATTACTAATAAGTACACGTTATTGTCTCAGTGCAAATAGGACTTTAAAAAATAGCGAATATGACTAAAGGTGTACAACCTAACGTTTCGTAAGTATTAAAGCATAAATAAATCCATGTTAGTTTTATCGGGATATCCTGACTAGTTTTGGAAGGGCCTTTCAAGGCCCTTTATCATGAATTCCCGCAGATCGTAGCGAGGTCACAGCGGACAGTAATAGTACTGTATGCTTTAATCAGGATTAAAATTTTATTGTGCTAGGAACTTTGGGTTTTAAAGCAGAAATTGGTGCAGTTAAACATATGGCATAATATGTAGACTGTCTTCTTGGTCAAGTGGTTGCATGCGCGACAGCTGCTCAAGAGGTCTTGAGTTCGAATCACGGTTCGGGTACTATTAGATTTCCTAACTTAGATTTTCTTGTAGAAATGTTTAATACTGGTTCAGAGTCTAGATATGTGCTAGGTGATCTTGCGTACACCTAGCACGAGCAGGGGTCTCACCACCTAGCAAGAGTCTCACCACCTATTCCATGTTGGGACATAATCGTAACTGGTGAAACTTGGGAGTGTACTACACTCCTCTGCTTACAGTCATGATGTTACGTTATGGGACGTTTCTTCTTCTTCTCAATTGTACACACTTGTCAGAGTGTTCGTGGTTAACGCGATGGCCACAATGGTTGCCTGATTCACACAGTCCAACGCGGTCCAGTGTGCTCGCGACGCAATCAGCCGTCAGATATGGAGGGACGTCGCGCGACGAGCAGCAGTCCTGGAAGCGAAGGACGGTACAGCGAGGCAACTATTGTGACCATGTTACACTTGTAAACTTTTTTATTTTCCTCAATACTCCACGTGAAATTGTGCGAAAACCCCATATATATTGACATTAACACAAATACATGTTAAATTTGATTTCTTTTACGGCACGATCGTAAAACGTGAGTGAAATTTGTTTATAGTTTGTCGTTTATGATGTCGTTTCCGTGTTCACTGTGAGACAATTCCTTCCGGCACGTCATCTTCACACAGATTAACATAACTCCACCATTTATTTTTACGACGTGCCAATGCGAATGGGAAGCTAACATCTCGGATGCCATAATGAGGTACAATAACGAGTTAACTTCATCCCCTAATAAGTGGGGAAATCTTTTTATTGGCAACCCCATTGTATACTTTCCACGGTTGCTATGCCGCCAATATATTTCCTTTTGTAAATAAACAAATTTATTGCGACGTATAAATTCAAAAATACCTCGTTTTCAGGCTTTTTAACCTCGTGATAATTTTATGACTATTTTACACGAAAGTTCGAGCTACGGTAACTCGAATTCGCTCTGAAGGTATTTGGACGCGTTGTTTGAATGCTTGACCCCATATTGTTTCGCTATGTAATATTACTAGCGATCCGGCAGTAGTAGAAATTTGGGCATAATTCATCTTTTAACTTAGAATGTTATTGAGCTTCTTTTGTCAAAGTATATTCCACAATATATCTGTTTTTTACTGATTCTTCGATTATCTACTATTACGTGTTTGAAATTTATAGTATGCACAAAAACCATGAATGTTTACATAACGTTGTAATATAAATTTTACGTTTTTAATGCTATCTTTAACTGTATCAAATCTAGTAGCTCTCAGTCGGCATAACGCAATTAAAAAGCGGTACAAAACTTTATCTTCGTAAGCAAACACATTTAGCGGGGCTTATTACCTGCCAGCTGCAATAGAAATAGAATTGTGTGACTGATGTTAACGTTAGAAACATAATAATGCCAGACACAAGATCCCCTTTTTGCGCTGTAGTACGTCTTCCGTTTTGAATGAATCCAAGCTCATTCCGTGGAAGTTTTTCTCCGATTCCAACGATACATATAAATCAAATCCCAGGAAATGGCTGTTACGCCTTTTTGCGCCACCCTCGGTATAATTTTCTTGGCAAACTGATATCCGATTTCTCACTGCATCTATCTTGTATCTGAGTTTTTAGACCGGAATCATTTCTTGTATATTTATAGAAACGAAATTATGAAACGTATAATAGTGTTCAAAATTAGCTTATTTTTAGTGTGTTTGGCCAATGAGTTTACGGTTTTCATTAAGTTAAAGCAAAAAAAAGTTTTAAATCGTTAAGTTTTATTTTATACCTTCTTTGCCAGCTTCCTTAGTTATATTCGTAATTAATTTTGATTCTCATAATATGTTCTTAGATCATTCGCAAGCGATCTCTAATATTAAGTAAAGATGGACGCATTAGAAAAAGTTATAGGACTACCATTGATATCGTTGAGTCATTATGATCCAAACTGAGGTTATCAGTGTTTTGATAAAATGTTTAGCCATAGATCCTTATATCTTTCGAAACGCACTAGAACGATATGGCTGAAGTAAGCTTCGAATTTCAGTTACGAGTTTACAAGCTCAAAAGATAAACAATGTTTCTAGTAACTAAGTACTATTATAAAGTAAGTAACTGAACAACATTTTCACGACAAAGAAAACATATTTTTCAAACGTATTTTCAAATGAATTAGTTTACATAAAACGATTATATATGTATGTAAAAGTGTCGATAAAGATATCAATGCATTCCCAATAGTAGCTCGGAGTCAGAATTTGTGACCAGTATACGGCAGATTCTCCCCTTATCCTATGGGATGTATAGCATAACTGGTGTAATTCGAGAATACTCTGCCTTCCCTTACGCGGGAATACAACCCTGATTTTCTCATGTTGAAAACGAGTAAGGTTTGAATACATCAGTTAATTTTACAACAACTCACACCAAGTATTATTACAAGATTCATAGATACTACATAGATACTAGTAGTATACATACTTCATAGATACTAGTATAATAAATATTATTATTTCATTACTGTTGTTTCATTCATTCGTTATTTATCTAATATTGCTTCATTAAATAAATTTAATTATAATTAAAAGGACAGGAACCGCTAATAGCATGAATAATGTCTCGGAAATGTTTAGTGTAAAAACCTCTAAATTAAAATTTTAATTCCTCTGTGCGAATTCACATTTCTATGTTAAAGCGATTATCACAAGCTTCTTATGTTATTTACTTCGCGAGTTCTCGGCACCTACTCTCATTCGACGTCGTTTTGTTCACGTGTATTGCAATATAAGATATAGAAGGGCATAACTTTGATAAAAAATTCAAATATAAGTCAATATGTTCCACGGAAGCTGCGTTCGGTTCTTGATATTGGCAGACGACGATACATTTTTTGCTTCCAAAGCATTCAGAGTTTCCAGGATATGTGTAATTTCGATTGCTTAGAAAGCGAATATGTTTGAGAAAGAAGTTAATATTAAGCTTGTATGCATTTAGAATGTACATTAGAACATAAGCAAATGTCGCTATTTTCATTTCGTTAACGCTAGGTAACCTATATGTACATATTTTTGCTTTTAAATTTTATTAACGTACTAATGGTCTAGAGAATCGCTATTTAACGTACCAATAGATGTTATTTTGTAAATATTAACATTACATTAATTTATAGATTTCTACGTAACATCACGCCTGTAATTCCCGAAGGGGTAGGCATGTAGTACACACCCACGTTTTACCAGTTAATTTTGTACTTTGTATTAAAATCTGTGCAGCTTGTACACATCACTATTTAGCAATGTTCTTTTAAATAATACTCGTATTTAATAAAATTACTTCATAATAACAAGATAATTATATGTAGGTATGTCGCTTCAAATAACGGTCTCTTTTTGAAAAGAAATTATTTGCATCCGAATCATACAGACTAATATTATTCGCAATTAAAACAACTTTCAGAATAACACGCAAAGGGAACTGTAAAAATGTTTTCGCCCGTCCAACGCGGAGGACACTTAATGCTTAAAAAATACTGAACTAGAAAAGAATTTCATTATTCAGATCCTTTCAAACATGGCGGCTTAATTTGTGGTGTTTCCTGCAATTTAGTACTCCTTTGCATAGACGAAAATGCAACTGCGGTGGACTGTTTGAGTTCTGTGAAATGAAACAGTACTTTTTCGTAATTATTTAGAATTTCACGCTATTATTTAGTTCTCACTGCTGCTCTAATGGATGTTTACGATTAGAAAAACTTCACACTGTTTTCAATACAAATTTTTTGCTTGTTTGGTTAAAATTTAAATTATGAACGCGTCAGTGATGCATTGAGCAGTTGGTATATCCCGGTTTTGTCATGTTGAAAACATACTCCGATCTTATAAGGGTTACCGCTATCAACTGGTTGACCCTTTACCTTGTATGTTTGGTAGATACGTCAAGAAGTTAAACATTTAAGAAGAATTAATTATAAACATTGGAGTTAACATCATCTCTTATATTATCCTAACTATAAAATTGACAATTTTAAATATTTCTACCATTAAGTAGATGTATTTGAAATATTTGTTTATGTTATAATATGCTTTTAGAAGCAATTTTAAGTATAAATAGCGAACATAAAATGGTATTCATTTAAAAGTTGTGTTTTCCATAAAGTAAAGGATAGCGCTATAAAACGAGGGGGACTAGAACGAATCAATAGGGTTATTTCTAGAAACATCTGTCACATAGATATAATAATCACACACAGTTTCTCATTTTTATATGTAACTAAGAATACTAATTTCTTTTATTATACATAAATCACTCTAAACAACAAAACAAACAGTTATAATTAGCCTTTTCTTATTCAGACCAAAATTTATATGATTTGTCGAAATCGCCAACAGGGCACGAAATATACCGTATATGAGCCAAAAGGTTGTTTATGAGCATTTATGATTAATAATAGTTAATTAAAATAACGTAAAAGTAAATATAAGAAACTTTATTAGTGATAAAATACATCATAATCATTATCGGCCTACTCTCGTCCACTGCTGGACATAGGACTCTCCAATGGCACGCCACTGAGCTGGATCTTCTGTTCTACGCATCCAACCACTGCCAGCCACTTTGCGTATATCGTCACTCCACGTATATCGATAAAATTCAACGATAACATAATATCATCACACTTCTCCACTTAACGGCAAACATGTTTACTAACGAACTTTACCTTACTTTAACGAAGCTTGCCTTACTTATCGAAGTTACCCTTATGTGAACATAACTATATGAAAACTAAAAAAATACTAAATCATTTAAAAAACTGCATAAATATAAATTTATATGTATATATTTAGTTTATCAGTCTTCTGTTTACTATAGCACAGCTTTTATACAGTTTCGTATAGATATTGATATGTCCCAAGATATTTTGTTTGTAGATAGATGTATAGAACAGCTTATATTTTACACTATGTTATGGATGGTATTGTAATATGGACAGATTAAAAGAAGTAGGCCAGTTCTAAAATGGTAGCCATATTTGACAATCGTTACCCTCTTCCTATCCCGTAGAGAACCTGGCGTGATGATACAATAATACAAAGACGATGCTATGATAATAAAAATATATTACATTATAAATTTCCTTTCTGTGTTATTTTTTGATAACACAGAATATAAAGGCAGCGGAGGCAGCGCTAATCAGATAGTTTCCAAACTATTTGCGGAAATAAATGAATTCTAAACTCTCCGGGGAAGGAACCTGGTGGAAAGTTCCAGTGCAATATTCCCGGGCAGCGTATAAGTTTACGACATTCGTGCCTACAAATGTTACGTCTATTTTAGGTACTGAGGGTTGACGTATTTTATACCTTAATTCATTTGTTTGGTGTGTCATCTACGTATCCGCTAAAGAAGTGAAACGGTTATATTCATTTATGAGTTTTTATTGTATTTATTGATACAGTAATGGTCATTACAGGTAATTTTATCAAATAATAATAAGAGACAAATTTATTTCAATTATTCCATATTATTTTAGTTTAATTCTAATGATTATCGTAACCAATAAAATATGTTTATATATTTAGACTTTTTAAAAATGTTCATTGCACGGACTTCGTGTTTGTTAATAATATTGAGGAAAAAACACACACACATTCGCACGACTACTTGCGTGGGCACCTACACACATAAGTGCACACAAGCAGGTGCTGTTTTAGATTACAAGCTAAATTAGCTATTCAATACGTTCAATGTAAGCCAAGCAACGGTCATGTTATCAATATGCTTTAGCTGCAATGTAATTAGAGCGTAATGAGATAATGCTGCAGTTAATGTAGCCAGGCATTATTGCCTAAGTAATAGGCTTATCTGAGTAAGCAGTAGTCGTATGTACGTCATAAGTGAATATAGACTTACGGCAATATAGACACCACCTGAGCTGTGGTCTGTGGGACGTTATGACATCATCGTACTCTTTTTTAAGAAAAAGGACTTAAGACAATTGTCTGCTTGACTGGCGAAAAGCTGGTTGAAAGTTTTCACACGGTTAAAAGAATGGAATTATACATTTAAAAGTGTATATAATTTTGATTTGATAAATTAATGAAGTTCATAGATTTATAGCAGTAACTTATGAATGTTACAACAGGGGAACTATTTTTGTTTCCGAAAAAATCCATTTATATTTTTAGCGAATAAACATATAGATCAATATTATATTTGTACGAGAAACAACTAAATTTAATTACCTAAACCGGAAAGATTATATTAAAATTCACTCAGAGGATCTACTCGTGCGTAAGGATTTATGACTATTTACAGAACTTTGTATTACGTCCATTCTGTAAATAAAGGTGAACCGAGTATTACCAGTGACAGTCTATTGACATAACGTCAATAGATTGTTCGCTTTGTACCGAGACGGGAACAAACAAAGGTAATCCTCGCCTTCGCGGGTAATTCGGTCTCGGTGGATGCCGCACTCGCTGAGCGTATGGGCCGAAGATCGTTAAATATTCCGATGTGGTTCACTGATCCGATCCGAAGCGCGAAATTATTTAGTCACACCTCATTGTATTCGGTGTGGGGAATTTACATTTGAATTCCGAGAGATGTTTGGTATACGAACAAACTCTTTGGAGGTCTTCTTCGTATGATGGTCAAACTTGTTTTTTAAATTGTTAGCTAGTAATAAAAGTATAACACAATGTAGTACATTTTAAATATTGGTTCTTAGTAAATCTAGAAAAGTCCGCGACACCTATTTACATTATACATATATATACATCTAGTACTCTATAATCCCAAATGTGTTAGTTTTAAGGAACGTGTGATGAAAGCAAAGTGCAATATAGCTAAGTTTTTAAAGTTTTTTGTGCTGTTTTGTATTTCTCGTAAGTAGGTATTACGTAAATTTTAAAATAGTATACCAGTAGACCATGGATTCGAATGCCTGTTTCTGCTGCTAATCGACAACGAACACGTTGAGACATATTAAAACGAGTACCAAACGGACGCATTACGATATAAGGAATTTTAACTCTTACTTAACAAATGCTAATGTAAAATTCACAATTGCTTACAGAATGATATGTTAGACGTCGAAAAGCTGTTTGTTGTTTTAACAGCATAAGAAAACAAATCTGAAATGTATGAAATTACCATACAGATTCATAAGTAACTCTGGACTGTACCAGAAATTCAAGTTCAACAATTTCATCCATAACAACTGAATCATTAAAATATTCATACCTTTTCATTATAATTGGCTTAGGGCCCCGAGAGTATTACGCAAGCGGATAAAACGAATAATAATATAGCAGAAGTCTCTTGTTTGTCTGGCGTTCGTTACTATGTGTCTTGTTTTTCTGAAAGTCATTACGAAAATATCATTCTGAATTTCATATCATTTTGCTGAGTGATTTCTGTTATTTGAAAGTTGGGTTGATTATGGAGAACACTATACATACGTGTAAGGTACATATATATAAATTCACGACTGTCTTTCGTCAAACAGACAGGCAGCAGAGAACCTACATCGGACACAAATCGAGACTCAAAGCCACTGTTAGGAAATTAAAATTAAACAATTTATTTATGTTTAAAGCAGCACTTAGTGAGAATAAATATAAAAATAATAGAAGAAGAATCGAAGAGAAAATCGAAGAGAAAATAAATCATAATGTACAAATATGTATTTCATCGAGTGGCGACCACGTCTCGGCAAGAGGAGCGTAGGTCGCCCGCCTACCGGGTGGCCGATTAGGGAAGCTTTTGTATGTCCAGCAGTGGACATCATAAGGCTGACAATGAGTAGCGCTATATAATAACACCAAAATTTTATAAGGCTTTAAAATATTTTTATAATCATTTCTCTTCCTACTGTGTAAAAAAAAATGTTGACTTTTTATACGTCAACGTCGTAAATTGAGTCTTTATCAATTTTAGTCGCTATCAACTTTGCCAAGTTATAATGAGCATTTTGCAACTAGCAAAGATTGCGGCAAAGCCCCTCTTAGTAATATTGTTTGCCGGTCTAAGCACGTGATTCGAATTTTAGCTCACCGCAGCATATTCCAGAGTTGCTTCATGTATTCTGTTATAAGCTATTATGTGTATTAATCATTATGGCGTTATTAGACCGGAAAATTTGCCGTTCCGTTGTAATTTTTCTTATATCCTCACGGCAGGTCTCTTTCGGGGTAGGCAATGAGCAATAAGTGCCAAATATCTTTACTCTTACCGTCTTGATGGGCTTCTTCTACCGTTTATCTTTCTCTTCATACATGTGCATCAGTTTTACGATTTCTGTTTTCCCCATGATCATGTATGTGACATAAATGCATAATTTTATAACCGAAATGATTGATATTATATTTATTTTATTATTGCGTCAATACTTAGTTTATGTGTTATAGGCGATTAAATCTTAAAAATAAATGTTAATAAAGATTTTAAATCGTAAATAATATTACTTCATCTGGTCAGTTCTAGAGACCGCTACTTGGCAAACGTAGCGTAGGACACCCTCCAGCTAGGTGGAGTGACGATATACGCAAAGTGGCTGGCAGTGGTTGCA
>DWME01009431.1:0-10934 GCA_018244795.1 Parelbella ahira ahira | reverse complement strand
CTACAGGGTCACGTTGTGTGTTAGTCTACAGTCTAGTTACATGTATCTTCTCCTTTTGAAAAAGAGACGAATTTTCATACAAACTCTCATCAGCAAGTTTTAAAGGAAATCCTTTGTAAACAACTGGAAGTCGCCGTTCAAATTATGTTCCGTATGTTATGCTTTCAGTATTTTTGGCTCTGTGATGACGAATAAATCTAACAGTCAAGACATCTATTGATGGGTGTTCGAATTTTTCTTGTACTCAGTTATTAAAGTCTTCAGTACTTTCTCAAAACCAGTTCTATGTTATTTACAACTTTCAGAGATCATTAGTTCATTTCCTGGTCCACCTGCTGATGGACGTACTTAACCTCTCATTATACCCGCGCGGCTAATAAAGACGTTGGCGGATAGCATCGCGGGCACGCTTCTGACCATATTCCTACAATAATCATCGATTAAGTTTCTCGTCTTGTTTTACATTAGTCGCTGTTCTCTTTAGTAGACACCAATACATTTTTGGCATAGGTATGTTTAAAATGCAACGGTATCTTGAAAGAAATATCTGGTTCTATGGGGTTCCGACCGTATTAAGCTCTTCTCGGTGACGTTTCTCTTCGCAAAAAGGAGGCCTTTTGAATCTAGCGCGACGTCCTGACGGTCATAATACTTTATCTCACCCATTCCGCTGACTTTCCCGGACGTCATCATCGTCAGTCTCTAGATGTCCACTTCTGGACATTGGCCTCCCCTGACCCTTCCCGGACAAAACCTGCTAATTACGTTAAACTACCCTCAGCATCATACGTTCGTAAAATCACGTCACAATTTCACCAGCGATAATTGTGTATATATTGTAATAGCTTAGTTCTCGGAAATACAAATCCAAATTAATATGTACATACATATATTTTCCAATTATTCAACCCAATTTTTAATAGTGGTATACTGAGATTTGTTTCCTCGCTAAAATAATTACTTGCATTTCCGTTTTCTATCTCTTTCAAATATATGTAATATGCAGGTATCGATTTTGCTATAGGTGAATACCGATACCGATGAAGAAAAAATATTTGTCTACTTTTCTGTTTCACTTCTTGAGTCCACAATCATTTTGTTTGTAACAAACATACTTAGAGGTACAATTTTTCCCTTATATGTATATGTAGATTGGATATCGATTAGTCAAGTTTTATCAACGACCCATAAGTATATCGCTAAACCGTTACTAGATAAATTTCAAACTATTCTACTCCACAGCATCACACACCACTTCGCACTTTGAGCACGTAAAACGACCCGCAAGAAAACGATAAACTTTAATTAAATACTTTGTTCCGCTCTTGAGATATGAACTGCGCTGGATCGATTTATGTGTTACGGTCTGCCATTTAAAAGTTGTTATGGTATAGCACTACCTGGTGGCTATTTTATGGCAAGGATCCATGTAAATTTTCGTGCATTTGATTAAAGAGGACTGGCCCAGCATCAGGAACGAAAATTTACAATATTTTAAGTGTAACATTCTAAATGTTTATTATGGTTAAAAACTGTTAGATTTTTTTTACAATTGTAATTTTCCACGGACAATTGTAAAACGTATGATTCACTCTGATGTGGAATCGAACCCGTTATCTCCGGTTCAATTAAATTCACTAACCACGAGCCCAGCTGCCTAGACACTCCATCTACAACCCCGATCATCCCTAATATTATCTTCGATCACCTCGCGGCTGTCCCATCTCGTAAACACATTGCTCCTGCCGCTAATAAAAACTGACCCTAACCCTTATACCGTATGAGACTTGAAGGGGTACCAATGTTTTCTATTTCTATTCTATAGGTACTTACTGTTAACAACACCTTTATTATAAATGAATAAAGGCTACTTTTGAATAACTAATACTTTGCCATTTCACATAATTATAAAAAGGTGTTTAAATCGCAAATAGTATTTACAGTCAGTATAAACTTTATTACAAGATTCAAAGAGAAATGTGTGTTTGTGTGTGTAGAAGGGAAAGCGGAAGAGTTGCGCATGGATACATCGCTGACAGAAATTAAACTGCGCGTACCTTCAGACTGGACATGCGGGTGTCAGGGCTACCACCCGCCTGGCTTAGCTTCTAGAAAATTTAAGAACAGCTGTAACGTTTTATTCATTTAATACTGTACATATACTTTATTGCACACTAAGGAACTTGCAATAGGAGATTTTATCGCTCAAGTACCGATTTTTTCCAGGCAAGCTACGCATCGCACGAAAGCAGTTAATATTTATTTATATACATAGGTACAGTCAGGATCAAGAAAATTGATCACTAATGGTTATGACATGATATGATAGTTGCATTATCTGTAATATGAATGACATTTTATCATTAACGTTACCGGATATTCCTGGCAAATACCTACTTCTGTCACCGAGTCGGTTTGTTTGTGAGTTCTAAATTACAGTTCAATGCAATCTTAGCGGATTAGTAGTCAGAATATGGGTGTTACTAGGGTTTCCGGACTGTACATAGGAACTTTTAAGTAATATATGTATGTATGTTAATGAGACATTTATTTGATAATCCTATTATATTCTTGTAAGATCTGTGAATCAGGAGGATAATTTTCCGCTCTTTCAAGTATGTGGCATAGTTTAGAAATACGGAATAAAGGAACTAGGGCACTTTGATGTTGTATTTTAGAAAATGGCGTTCACAACTCACACACAAATACAGACAATCTAAGAATTTATATGAATTATTAATTTGACTAGAAACGACCAAAAGTAAAATTCGTGTCCTCAGTTTTATATTATCAATAGTTCAGAAAAATAAGAAAATAATAAAATCGTAGCAACCCTGCGCGTCGTCAGTTAACAGAATAAACATCCTAAACGCTCCCTAATTGACCCCTCCCGCACCGCCCCGCACCGCCCCGCGGCGCCCCGCGATGCATCTGGCCGCTTTTTATCAATTGATCCCCAATTTCCATCCAACTGTGACACACGAGTGTATCGCGATAAGCGCGGACCAACGCAACTGTACGGTTTTAATGCGGGTCATTGTAATGCTTATTGCTAGAAATTGATTTATTGATTAATTACGATTTAACACAACATTATGTTTGTATTTCCCCGAAAGGGGTAAACACAGCAGTGTGGTACTCATTCCTAATATGAGCTAAGATATATACATACATATAAGTACGTTCTGTGGACTATTGCCATACACTGTACACAGATCCAGACACCGATACTACTAAGAATTTCGAGACAGATAAGCCCAATAATATTTTTCGTACCCGGGTATTGAACCCAGACCTTTTCCGCGACAGTGGCATTTGCAGCCCGAAACTACAATAGATTTATAGTTACATCCATTTAATACACATCTGTTTAACTGTGTTCAAATTGCAACTTCATACGGGATAAATACAGACAGTGCATCGACAGCTACGGATCATTTGCATTTTTGTTGAGTTAATATGACGACATGATAATGATTGAAAGAGTGCAGCCCGGGGACATTACCCTGCGACAAGTTGAGCAAAGCCACATATTTCTGCATACGGTTAGTTCTGAAGTTTTCTCTCACGTTCGTGTATTTCGTAAAGAGTTATTTGGTTATTCAGCCTAAATCCTTGCCATAGGAAACGCTTGTTTAGCATTAACATAAAACGTAACATTACGACTGTAACCCCCGAAGGGGTAGGCAGTGTAGTTTAGTATACTCCCACGTTTTACCAGTTACGTTTACGATCCGTGGAAGTGGTAAGCTTATTGCCATACACCTGGCATAGATTTACACTCCGAGTTACTACTAGAAATTATAAATGAGAAAAATCTTGCTTACTAAGAGGCAAGCAAAGTAAGATGCGACTTCTGTAGCAATAGACGCAAATGGACATTATATACATACATTTACGCGGTAGGTATAGCTCTAATAAGCGGAGTGGTCACCTTATATGGTATTCTAGTGGATAACTTGTTGGTGTAGTAATTAGCGAATTTCACTACTGACCCGGGGCTTATCTCAAGTAGTTTAAAATTCAACGGTTGTCCATATCCTAGAAAGAAAGATCTGTAATTTTCGAAGTAGAATTCTCACCTGAATCTTACTAGTGTGTTAGTTATGTTACATATTAAGGAAAAAATTTAATAATCACTGCGAGTGTCGTGACGTTTAATTAAAATTCGGTCAAGAAAATAAACAACAATTAGATAAAGATATCTAATAATTATTATTTCTAAGTGTTGAACTTTCTCAATATAATACAGACTTCGCAAACGAGTTTTATCCGAAAATGTGCCACCATCTAAATTTGCTTCTAAGTATGATCCCATTGATTAGCTGTGCTCTAACGACAGACAGTAATGATAACATATCTATATTATATAAAGTGATGCGTACGACCAAATGAGAACAATGTTAAAGCTACAATAACAGTGTAGTAACAAACGTCCGTTTCCAAATACGATTGCTCGTTCCTTGTTCGGATATTAGGACAAAATGTGAATTGTTCTTAGGAATAATCGAATGCAGAGCTGTTCATCGAGCGCAATGCAAGGTAACAATATGATCTAATAGGATTATAAGTGCCCGAGGCCGAGCACCGCCATTACTGGAGGCTGTGCTTTTTGCGACGCAGGGGTCCCACGCGGCAGCACTCGGGTGAAATTGATAAAACCTGGCGTAATAATGAAGTGTGAATTGTGGCTAGGGCTGCCGGCAACGGGCGTCGTGTCATTACAAATTTTAATATTTTTCTTTTATAAAAAGTTTGTAAGTAATGGAAGCTATTTGATTAACGTTCTAGGTACATATATAATGTGTACAGCAGCAGTCAAAAATACTTTTGTTTACAATGCAAGTAGATTTCGGAAATCAGTAGCGAGAAGCCTGTCATTGTCAAAACTTTTGCAAGTTTGTGATGAAATTGTTATCTTCATAGTCATTTTAACATAATATTACGCTTGTATTATCCCACAGGGGTAGGCAGAAAAGTGATACTTTCACGTCTCATCAGTCCTGGTATACGTCCCACCATGAAATAGGGGATGAGGTGAGCTTATTGTTATACAATTAGCACAAATACTGACTCCGTGGTACAACTACTGGAGATTTCAATTTAGAACTACTCAATTGTCCAATTCAAATACCAAATTGCCCGACCCGTCGTACCTACGATCACTCGATCAATAGTTGCGCTTACAATCACTTGACCAACGAGGCAGTTACCGTGTACAATCATTTTAAGGAGAATAAATTAGGTGTTATTTCGGCCCTGCTAGCTTGGCCGAGCCCTGGCGGCCGCGAGCGACGTGTGCGAGCTGCGCGTCACGCCTGTAACACCACATCACTGTTTTATACTCCTTGTAATGTGCGTAATGCGAAAAGGTATGAATCGAGTTATTTTTACATGGACCTTTGAACAGTTTCTTTACTGGTCTCATGAAGGAACAGTAAAGAGTTGTCGCATTAACACATAACTGTGTGGTGTGTGTGCGGTCCCCCGCGTTATATTTTACTGTAGTAGCTAATTCAGTAATTTTTTATCTTCAATATGGATTAGTATATAAATTTTTATATTTCTTGTTATATGTGCAAAAACAACGAATTTTAATAGAAACTTACATTCCTTGATCTAATGCCTTGGCAGATAGCATCCCTCTCTTAGTCTCTTCTGCTATTCAGAGCGAGCTTCACCATTCTACTTCAACGCTGATTTATAGAGATATGTGTTAGTAGCCAACTGCCCGCAAGATGTTATTGCTGAAGAACCTTTACCAGTTTATAGATTTCATTAGTTATTAATAATCGCAATGTCTGGTGATGTTGTGGCTTTGTATTCGTATTACAAGGCCAACTTTAAGAAAACCTCAAACAAAGTTACTAACTAAATTATAATATCAATTAGTATGGTCGTGATATGATTAGCGACAAAGTTTTGCAAGATGGACTTTGCGGGAATGAACGAAACTTTGTCATTTGCGCGCCGGCGAGGGATGTCTCGTGTTCGTCGTCGGTGGCAAATTAATATTGATGTACCACATTACCCGGCTGTCAATTGTATTTATCTACGAGCAAGATTTCATGAGATGATAAACAAAAATTATGATGCAATTACCTAAACACAGCATTTCGAATCAAGCGAACATCTCAGACCCCTCTAATGAATCTTGCGTGCAAGCCTCTCATGTTCATCATCAATGACTCTTAAATAACCTTAATGACGCTCCATCTCTGCTAAAATAAAGTGCGCTGATGAACAACATTACCGATTCAATAACATCAAGGGGGAAGATTAGGAATGTAATTTGCCACGGACCCGCGCGCGCTCGGAAATAGATATCGACGGACACGGGTGCCAGTCATGTAAATTATTCAAATGGCATAAACAATTCCCGGGGCGGTGATGGGCTTATAATGGACCGTCAGGTGGCAAAAACTGTGTCGCGTGTCGGCGCATTTGAGATTTGCACGCCGCGCGCCGCCGTACGCTGACGGTTCAATCGGGATGAGGACGACGCTGCAGTCTATTAGAAATGACGAAATTGTACTTCATTCCTGTATGTGAGAATGGATGGACTAAGAAGCAACAGCAACTGCTGTTAGGTCTAGACTTTGATCCATGGGTCGGCTGGTAACGGTTTTTCTAACAAATTCTTAGAAGTAGCTCGAAATCTCGAATTGTGAACGGTGGATATCAATAGGCTCATCATATATTCCATGAAAATAAGTATGAGGTAACTGGTACATCATGGAAGTGGACTTACTATACTCCTCTGTCTATCTTTTTGGGGATTATTTATAGACGCAATGTTACGTTTTTGACATGTAACACCTTGATGACGGCTTGTGTGGTGTGGTGTAATGTCCAAGAGCGTACCACTAAGTAGCAGTTCTAGCACTAATTAAAGATTTTGTGTGCAATTTTCAAGCCATGTCTACGTAGTGGCTGACTACCATCTCTGTGGTCGGCGACGTATTTCATTCAATTAGCTGTTAGTCTCGCGTAATTCGCTTTGCATGTGGCTTGCGCGTCCCGAATGGTGCAATTGCCGCGACTTGTTGTTCCGTGGGTGGTATGTTGGAACAACTGACATTCGAGTTTAAACTCGCACGTATGACGTTTCAGCTCTAAAGTACAACTTTCGGGTGCATCAAGCTTTAGTATTCTATCATAATCGTCATTATTACCACTAATGTATTCTTAATTTCAATTACGCTAGTTGAAATAGAAAAAAAATCTTACTGCTTACTAGTGTGTTTTTAGTAGGTATTTTTTTAAATATGTAATGACAATAAACATTTCAATGTTAATAAATATCCAAATTCAGAAGTTAATAATGTTGTGACTGTCAAAAGTGCGACTGGGAGGAACATACTTAAAGGAAATGAATACTTTTAAATAGTATTCTATACAATGGATTACATGGATTGTACAAACTGGATTAATAGACGAATTTAAAATCCATTGATTTTTAGCGATTAAAGCCTACTTCGGTTACGTATCAATAACTTGAATTATTTCATAACATAAATGTCTGTCACGTCTGTATTTTCCTGAAAGTGTAGTAGAAAGACGAGAATAATATACTCTTACGATTTACCATTTACGTTTTACGTCCCAATTATGGCATAGGGGTCTCTCCTATTGCCGGACCCAAATCCAGTTCCTGTGCTATTACTGGAAATGCTGTTTTAGAGAAACCTAATAATATTTTGCCCAACCCGAAATCCAAACCCAGTATGTCTTGCTCAGCAGTCGCAATTGCAGGTAATAGAACAAAAATATAGTCTAGCACCTTGACAATGTCATCTTTATTCCATTGTTATGTTCACCGGATACTGCGAGTATAACTGTTATCTTCGAAGCTTTCAAGGTAAGCTTAAGTAAAAGTCGTTATTCCGCAAACATGTACTTATAGACAATGGCCATTACGGGCCGGTAATGGCCGCGGAGAAGATTGGCTTATAACGAAATTATCATGTTGCTTATCATAGATGTTTATACGATACTGTGGACGTCCATCAGCGGTGTGGAAGCGCCGTCGCAACATAATTTTACTTTGTCTATGATACCATCTCGGGATCCAACCAGCGAACGAACTTGCTACACTCGGCTCTATTCTTGAAACATTCGATATTTAATCTCGTCTGATTCGAAATTTAAATTGTTCTCACGGATGTCATTCTTTATAAACGGTTTTTTATTAGCAGTTAGGTACTGCAGCTATGTACTCATTCGATCATGGTAGATACCTCACGAAAGTAGACGTCTTACTGGTATAGATACGATACATATTAGATTTACAATGGAACGTAGCAGTCCAATACACCAAAAAGAACTTTGAGATGGATGAGACCTTGCATTATCACAGTTTTACTCCGTAGCGTTTCGAATATAAATAATTCCTAATGGAAGACAATTTAAAGCGGGTACAAGGGCGCCAAAGGAGAAAACCTATAACAAGACGTGTGACACTATAACATTTTTATTAGCTGCATATTCAACGGCAGCAGTAGCCAATTAGATTAATTGTATAAAACCTTAAGCACAACCGGAAAGCCAGACACATTTCAATAAAACTTTCACGCACTGTACGCGTCAAGCCTTATACGCTTATCAACAAGAACTCGTAAGCCCATACACGCACACTGAATTATTATCTAACGTATTTCTAATCGTTATTAATAAGAGTTTATGTATCGGTGCATTTATTGTGGCGGCGCACTGTGGGACTGCTCTGGTTTACTTTTTAGTCTGATCCGACTTCGCTAATCGTTCATTAGTTTCGTTCTTTTAATATTGACTCCTTTTATGGTTATCGCATGGGTACTATTAATTCCATGGGAAGCGAAGTAACGAAAGAATTGGCGATATGTACCTGCGAGTTGGCGTTGCAAGGCATTGGAATTTATTTCATTTCTTATAACCGATACGAGATTTATGAGACGTACCTTTATATTTACTATACGAGAACTTAAGCAGACTCTTAGTAACGACACAAGGTAGCGTTAAATATGTATGTTTTATTTGTTGTTTTTCAGTGGGATTGTTAATAATATTTTTTTGCAATGTGTAAGGTAAATAAATTTACATAAAAGTCATAAAGGACATGAATTGGTCCAGTAGCAAATATATTTCAAGTAATACATAGGTACATATATGTATTTCATATCCATCATATTGAGCTACTATGCCGTTTCGGTTTATCGATATATAACAAAATGAACTAAATAATCTGACCCCATGAAGTTAAGTAATTAGTAGCTTAGTAGTAGTGTGAAGTTAAGTAATCAGTAAACTTGTCATGCAACTTAGTGGACCTAACCCTGAATCGTCTCTTGAACGTAACCAAATAAATATCACTCGTTCGGTCCAAACGAGTTGAGAATAGCGGTCGCGCTAACTCTCGATGCGCCGGCAATTCTGCACGAAGCGAACTAAATTTATTAGAAAGCCGATCGCGCCCTCGCCAATTTACTAATCGTAACTCATCGGCGATAACCGCGGCATTACCCGGCTCACCGAGCATTCCGACGTAGCTCGCTTGTGGCTCATACCTGAGCAGATTGGGCTCCACGGACGTCACGGCCGATGACCGCTGCGTCAGCGACCACCTGTGCCCGCAGTCGCGTGATCTATAGCGATCAGCGCGTCACGTGACGTCACTACGGCACTAAGCCACTCGCGCCCATGTAAATATATTACTTTTTTAAGTCTCTGTTACCTCTGCTCATGTGACCCACAGCAATATTTTGTTTGAGAAACATACAATGATAAAATTTCCAACCATCACATTCATTGTATAGAATTGCTTAGCTCAATAATTGTATCAAGGCGCAAAACATTGGTTCTAAAAATTGAATTTGTACCTAAGTTTTTGTAGAATGTTTTTTTCTGCACTGCCATGGATTTCACAAAGTAACTATAAATTATAAATATACTCACACCAGATATACAAGAAATTAATGTACAAATACCCTTTGCAATATTTTATAATTTCTTCATCGTCATCATCACCTCAGCTTCTTCTGTTCAGTGGAACGTACAAAGGCCAGCTGTGGCTGAACATACACTAATTTAATTTCATATGATAATATAATCAGATGTAATTAGAAAAGTCCTTTATAACTGAAATCTTACCGGAAATATTTCGGGCACGATCGTAATCTTACAAGATTTCCATAAGAAATGACCACGATTGTGCCAGATACCTTCTTATTTATGTGTTTGTTTGTTCCTTTAATTATATCTACATTATTTTCACATGTGATTGGCCTCGTTTCAGGAAGTTGTACAGAGGAGTACAAAATTGTGTTAATATATGCAGTATACTTTTTTATAACCTCGTGGCATTCTTAGCAGTCAACCAATGGCAATGGTGAAAAATTATAACGAAATGCATTTTGGATAAGCATACGCAGAGTCAAAGTTACAATACACTTCTGTATTAACACAGGAAACATTATAGGAGAAAATGTTGCACCTAGTGGCATACCAATTACAATATTAGTCCACTCGGGGGACGACTTTCCCGCATAAGCGATTGCTAGTGGCCATGAAAACAAACTGATACCTATTCTTAAATTGTTGGATTGAATTTGAGAAAGGTGACGATAGCGAGGAAAATTTCGTGGTCAATTGAGTTAAACGCATTTGAAAAGTAATCCAGTATCAACACTGTCAGTTTTTTATCCCCCATGCCGAATCGTATACCATCCGTTACTTCGATAAGAATAGTATCGATGCTGTGACCCGGATAGAACCTAGATTTAAAATCATTCAGTACGCACTCATGTATGTACATACATACGGACTCAGTAGTACGATGTTTAATTATAGTGTAAAAGGCAAAAAAATCATTATTTGTTGTTTCAAATAGTCATATATTCAGCTGTAAATTTAAAATATGTTTTAAATAAAAAAGCATGAATAGACCTTAGTGTAAT